>PVHY01006339.1:0-35791 GCA_004024945.1 Uropsilus gracilis
AAAAAAAACAGGTTGAATTTTACAGTACAATAAACCCTTAAAAGTTAATCCTCACAGTTTTCTTTGGGTTTACATTTAAAGTACTATAAACTCAGAATAATAATGTATTAAAATTGAGTGTCTTTTCTAATAGCCACTTACAAAAATTAATTTAAATATAAATTTAAATTATAATTTAATTAATATATTTAATTTATTATAATTTATATTATATCATTATATATTATATATAATGTTATATTATATTATTATGATTTATATTATAATTTAATTAATTTAAATATAAATTTTAATTATGAGCTAATTTTATGAAAAAATCTGTAATTTGCACCAATCATTTCAATCATGATTGTCTTAATAGTAGGTATGGCTATATGGACATTTACATATATACCTATTTGCATTTTCATATTGTACACACTCTTACATTCATTCATAGACCATATGTTTCATCTGACTCCAACATCATTCTGCTATTTAAAGACCATCAGAGTAAAGACCATAGATTATAAAATTTCATAATTCCTTGGCATGAATATTACTATTACACTAGAGTATATTAAGTTAGTCATTTTATTATAGAAAAACTTCTAAACATTTTTCCTTGAAATAACATATTCGTTATGTAAAAATAAGGCAGGAAATAATCAAATCTCTCATTTCTGGCTCTACTTTATAGGCTCATAGTCCCATTTCAAGTACCAATAGAGGAAAGGAAAATTGATAAATCATGAAAAGAGAAAATTATAAAGAACAATGAATCTTACATGCTTTTTTCTTCAAAGAAATAAATTTAAATAGATTTAAATGATTATGGTCTGCATGGGAAAGGAAGCAAAACAGTTCAAAAATCTGGATAAGCATTTAGTAATAATATGAAGGGTAACCTTATTCTATATTTTTCAATGACGGCCAGTGGAACATATTAACACAATAAACAAATATATGGCACTGAAAATTTTCCCTTGAGATAGAATTTTTTTAAGTCTCAAAGAAAAAAATAGTTTATTTCTTTCATATAATAACTAATCTTTATTAAATTCCCATGAAAATCTTACTTTGCTGATAATTTCCTTTTCTTTTTTTATCTTGAAGAGTCAATAATAACTAAAAATCTCCAAGTTCACTAATTTGCGGACCAGAGAAAAAAGTGGTCTTACCTTAAAAAGAAACTGTTTCAAGTTATTTTCTCTAAAAAATACATTTAAAAAAAACATAAAATAAACTGATCTTGAAGACAGGAGATTTAAAGGACACAAACAAAGAAGATGAGGAATTTTTTTCATTTTTATTGATATCACTGGACAAAAATCTTTAAGAATAAATTCTTAAGAAAGAAATTGAACTGAGAAGGAATATGTATTATACAGGTAAGTAATTCTAAATATTTAACTATATTTTGGAAATGATTCACTTTGGAATATAATTTAAGTTGGGAATAAAATACCCAATAACAGTGACATATAAATAAGAGCTACAGTGAAATAAAGGACCCCAATAAAGATTTGCTGACCACGATCTAAGAACCTCATAGTCTGTTAAAAATCTTAATTTTAAACCTTAAGATTGATGTTCAATAAAGTGGAAATAGGTTAGAAGTATTCCTAACTATAACAGGATGGAAAAGGTGAATAAATTGGAAAACTTAATCAGTGCTATAGAAGGGAGACAAAGAAAATAGTTATAAATGAGTTGACTAACGTCAGATTTTTATGATTCTCTTTCCAAGAATTGAGTAAAAGGTTCCTTACCATAGAATTAAGATATATATACACATATATATTATATATTAATTATATGTACATATATCTTTTACATAGAGACTATTTAACATTACCTTCTCAAAATATTATCAAATGGATAGGAATCAACCTATATTATCTTATATAATATTTAAAATAATGCAATTCATATCTAATTATAAATCTTAGAGGAATGGTGAATAAATAATCATATTGTCATCAGTCTAAGCATTAACAAGGATGGAGTTCTCAGATAATTATATTTTATGAGGTGGCTAGCTGACCTCATCTAGCAGGATATCTGGCATAATTAAGCAAGCACAAAAGGTTTTTGGAATGTCCAGTTGTACTTGAACAAATGTGGGTGACTTAATAAAATAGTTCCTTCTGTTGTGGTTTCTACTTCCATCATCTACCCAGGGTTGATAAAGTAAGAACTCCTCATTTTATCCTTTTAGTAATATCAGGAATTGAAAAGAAAAGGAAAGATGTGTTAGTGTTATAACACTAACACCAGTTGCTCCAATTCATTCACATGCCCACATTGGGTTGGTTCCAGTCAAATGGTGATGTTTGTATTTTGGTCTCTGTTCTCTTGACATCCCACAGCTAGTCACCCATGTGCTCATTCAGTTCTCTCTTCAGCTGTCCAGGGTCTGACCTCATCCTGCCCTCTCAAGCCAGTGCTATAAATGGCAAAGTTTTCCAGTAGCCCTTTTACAGTAAATGTACCTGTCCTGAGAGTTCTGTATGAGCTTTTTCTTTTCAACTATTTGATGTAATAGCAATGATTTCAAAAGTGTGAGTGGAAACTGGATTTTGTTTACCTTCCTCTATTTTGGTAATATGTAATTTTTAATCATTTCCTTATTATTAAACTTAAAATTTGTGTTCAGGACCAAAGTTGACCCTCTAACTAGATGGTAGACTTTTGGAAAAAGACTGATCTTGTAAAACCTTATTTCTTGACTTGTAAAATGGGGAAATAATATCTGAACTGCTCACTCAAAATCTTTCTGTGAATGAGAAATGGGATAAATTATGTCAAAATAATTTGAAATGTGTAAATCTCTGCAAGTAACTTTACCAAAAAAAATTGTATTCAAAATGATTGACTTTGTAGAGCCAAATTTCAAATGTGCTTCTATTTTAAATATTTGTAAGACGGTATTACCTTTAAAACACATCATTGGGCTGTTACCCACATTTTCTTTGAATGCTTAAAAAGTCATCTTGAAATTAATTAGATAATTCTCATTGGGAAATCAAATTACCTCCCAAGTAGATGTTAACATATTCTCTGATTTCTGTTTATCTAGGTATTAGAAGATCATGAAATAAGAAAATAAAAAATCATCTAGAGAAAATGGGAACTTTAGCCACACCTATTTATCCTGCTCAGCAAATGATGTGATGCCCAATAAGTTTGAGGTTATAAATTAGTTTTGAGAAACTTTCTATGACCAGGTCTAATTATATGACAATTGAAAATTTAAAACTTTTCATTAACCATCCTGCAAATCCAGCAAGGGAATATACTAGAAAGGTAAAAAATAGTCTTTTTATTAAAAAAAAAATGGAATGACTCACAAAGAGGAGAGAAAAGCACAATACAGTGAATAGTGGTGGCAATTATAGGTGAGTTGATGGCAAGTACATTATGAGAGTAATACCTGGTGGGGATTTCCAAATATTACCTCAATTAAAAGTAAATAAATCTAAGAAAATTTTGAGAAGAATGAAATACATTTGCTAACTTGTGTATACTATAAAGTAATAACTGACAGGTTTGATCAAAGGAGGCTATTACTTCAGTCTAAAATGTTCTTAATGCAACTTTGTGCACAGAGTATCTAAGTATATATCCATACATAAAGCACACAATCACTGCCTATTACTAGTTTTCTCAAATAAGAATAGACAAAATCTAAGTGTTTTTACATACATTTTAAACATTCTCTAATAGGTAATAAAAGAGGAAGCATTCAAATGGTCCCAGTCACTTATTTGGACAAGTCAACACAATTCAAAACTGGAAAGACAGTGTGAAATTTAGTTAGCATTGCACAAATAAATCAAAATGCTTTTCTTTGTACTATCTCTTAAAGTGAAGTCAACATGTGTTCCTGTATACTGCTAGTCACTCCACAAGTCCTAATTTTAGGTACCTAAATATACAAAAATGAGTAAGATGGTCCTAGCTTCTTAGGAGCTTTAGATGGCATCTCTGTATCAGACAGACAGACAGACAGACAGACAGACAGACAGACAGACAGACAGACAGACAGACAGACAGACAGACAGACAGACAGACAGACAGACAGACAGATAGATAGATAGATAGATAGATAGATAGATAGATAGACAGACAGACAGATAGATGACAGCTCTCTGTGTATATAAATATGTTTATATATATATATATATATATACAATCATTTCTCTCTTACTTCTTCATATAGTCCATGTACATAGGCCCAATATAATCCTGAGACAGAACAGAGAAAGTACATCCATGTTCCAATATTTTGGAATACCATCATCATATTTCCATTAGTTTTTATAAAGCACTTAGCTAGCCCATTGCTGGTCCTCGCCATAAAATGGTTTTGAAAATAAATATTTCAAAATGTCAGAGGAAAGGCAAATGCCCTTGTAACAGATGAAAAGTCTCAACTCTGAAATGTATCTTCATTACATGGGAGACAAATCTTTCAAGGTAGCCTGTGTAATAAAACACTGTATCAACATGGTAGGTAAGCACCAACATCCTGCTGAATTATTTGAGGAACACTGGGTGTTTGGTGGAATACCAGCAGTCTCAGGCACTTAGAATTTTAAAAGCAGAAAATTAATTGCCATTGATCTTTCAATGGAGATTTATGAAAACAATGCTGAGTGTGAGTGAAGTCGGTTTTGTTGGTTTAACCTGAGTAGGCAATATTTTCACCCAAACCATTGCACTGCCACTCACTTGGTGAGTTTTCCCTTCCCATTCTGAAACACAGCAAATAGTTGTAAGTCAGGTTTTTCTGGTTGTTTTCTAAAAAGGTTTATGATCACAGCTGCAGTAGTTATAGGTTGGTTTATAGTACATTGCCCATAGATGGGCCCATATGTCCAACAGAGTTTGTTTGATATCATACCTTCCACAGACACGGGCCAGTTCTTGAGGTGTGCCTATAACCTGCCGTTAAATGGACCAGCTGTGCTCATAAACTTACATTAGCGGTCTCAGTCCACCCACCTTACAAAAGTCATTGGCAATAAATCTATGTTCAGTCTATATAGGCACTTTTAAGTATTTTTTTATACTTTTGAAAAAGAAAATATAAAATATATCCCAGTCTTCTGTGATCCTAACTGAAATCAGAATTGATTTCTTTGGGATGCAAACACAGTATCTTTATAGGCCTCCTTTCAATTTCTCCGCAAAATAGCCTTCCTTTTCAACAGCCTTTTATTCCTTGGCTTAAAGGAAAAAAGTGCAAGTGATCAGCTTTGTTCTTTGTTTCCCTTGAATCCTTTGATAAAAATTTTCAGGACTTCAGAAGAATTTGCTCTGCAGTCTCTTTCACAAGCATGGAGCATGGAGGTTGGCTCACATGGAACCATGACAGTCACCCAGATGGATGCAGGGGTGGCTCCAGGGAACCAGAGCACCCTCCGATGAGGGGTGGGGGGTGGGGGGCTTTTCTCACTCTTCGCTTGCCATCAAAGGTGATTATCTACTTGTCTACATTTTACAGAAAAGATACCAATAAAAGAAGCTATTGGTCATCTGAAATACAGTTCTGGCTCATTTTGTCTCCTAATCGAATCTGTCTTGTGGCATCACAACTTTCATGAACTTCATTAGTTGTTTTAGATCTTTATTTTTGACTTTATAGCTTTAAGTTAGAAAAAGTCTTGCATCTGAAGTCAGAAATCTCTACAACTCAATAAAGAAGCATTTGGGGGACAGATTATTCACAGCGCTCTGAGATTCCCCTTCACAAAATAGAGAATATTCTGCACTTTTTGCTAGAGCAGAGCACTAGGCTGGCCCTTCGACTTAGTCATAGTCGTAAAGAAACTGTATCATTTTCCACTATTGCCTTTGACTCCAAACATTTAGAACAGTAAATATTTCATATCTGGGCTGTTGCAACAACACCCAACCAACTATCTCACTGGCGAATTTCCCCACTTTCAGGAATATTTTCCTGGGAGATGTTCATGAGCATCTTGCTCCAGAACAAGATTTCCTTCCTCAAATTCCTTCATTTCAAATATATGCAAAGGATTAAGATGCTTTTTTTAATTACAAGACATTTTTATAAGTTTTAATGAGTCAAAGATAAATATTTTGTCAAAACCATAGGAAAAACATTTTAAATACATTGAGGATGTAGATTGACTTCCCAACAAAAGCAAGTCGTAAAAGTTTTATAGACATTTTCTTTGAAAATCATCATTTGAAATGACAGTGCAGTTCTGAAATTAACAACAGCAGATTTTCAATCAATTTTAGAAATATATTTAATAATAATTTACTTTAGATGACATGATTAACAGATATATGCAATAGTAGATATTGTATTGTATTAAAGATTGTATTACTAATGTAAGCTCTATTTCTGGGATAATCCAGGATGGAAAAAAATGGGGAATAGTGGCTTTGAGTTCTGAGAGGCCATTACGACTCCATTCTAAAATGCTTTATGACAAATTCCAGCAAAGCTAATTTAAAAGAAGGATGTAGTCACATTTTCACTCCTATGTTATGCAAAAAAGTAGAAAGATAAAGAAAGGAAGAGGAGGAGAAGGGGAAGGGGAGGAGGAGGGAGAGGGACAGGAGGGGGGGAAGGGAGAATGGAGGGCGGGCGGGCAGGTAGGCAGGCGGGCAGGCAGGCAGGCAGGCAGGCTGCTCCAGTATATTGGAGCTTCTTTTTCACCTGTGAACTGAGCTGGATCTTGAATTTTTTCTTATTAACTAGCTATGATTTACCTATGATTTCAAGTTTTTCTGTCAATCTTTTTCTGAAGCCAAACAAACTGGAAATGGAGTACTGGAAATGGAGCCAAACAAACTGGAAATGGAGAGAGAGAGAGAGGATATATATTATATAATACTATTATAACAGTACATAAATATATATAATTATATATTTCTATATAATATATAATTGATATATAATATATAATTATATATATTTTATGTACTGTTATAATGGTATTATATTATATATATATATATCTCAAACCACTGATTCTACATGTCTATCAACATGTTGCCAATATAGCAATAAATCAAAAATCATCATCTTACCCCCCAAATCTTGACCATTTCCTGTCATAGAGAATAGAACTATCATCTGTTGAGTTATGTAAATCAAAAACCTGAATTCATCCTTAAAATCTATTCTTTCTATTGAAGAAACTTGTTGCCACAGTTAATCCAAATTATAATACTATATCTCCTAAACAAGCTCTGGTATCTATCTCTCCTTCTTTGCATTGATTACCAACTTGTTAGCTCAAGCTTCCATGATATCTTGACTTGCTTACAAAATGCCTTCTACCTGGTTAATCCAAATTCACCTTGACCCTGCTCAAATCCAACTCAAACTTCTGTCCAAATAATGTCTTCACTGTCCCACACCCTTCCTATTTTCCTGATTAAAGCTCTTCATTCATCTGCCAAGACCCTCAGAATAAATGGTCTTGGTTTATAGCACACTAGATGATCATGTCCATGCCTGCGTTTTCAGATCTGTCTTGTACAATGATCCCTTTTGCTAGCTCGGATTCAGCTTTGCTGGCCAGCGTTAGTAATCTAAAGCCTGACTATTCCCTTCTTGCTCCAAATCCTTTGGGTCTTCAATGTCATTTGCTTTCCAGTATGCAAAGTTTGAACTGACTTATATTTCAGATTTTAGAATTCAGACATCCTGACTATAGGTTTCTTTCACGTGTATCTTCTTTGTGAAATCATGAGAACTTCAATTTTATCTGTATTTTCCATTTTTTGTCACTCTCAATAATTAGACTTTAAACTTCATAAGGATAGTTTCTACTCAGTGCATGACACATAGTGGTTGGAACAGTATTTGTTGTAAGAACAACTTACTAAACAGGCACATCTACAGTGGTAGATCCACATTTTCTGTGTACCACAGTAAAAGTGTTTTCTCTGCAAGAAGTCATGTAGTGGGGTAGGGAGAAAGAAGGCATGGATCTTGGGATCAAACAGATATGGAAATGAAACCCTTACTCTAGCTCTTAAACGGTATAGTAACTGAACCCTCCTTAATCATCAATTTTCTCCATGTCCAAGTAATGCAAATGATATCTTCTTTTAGGGCTGTTATAAAGAACCAGTATCAAATAATTTAACAAATGCAGCCATTAAAATGATAATTTTAAAGAGCCTACTATGTGACAGGCATCATTATCACCTTTGTACCTCAGTATGGATTCTTACTTAAGTATCAAACTGCTGTCATTTGTCCCATAATAAGTATTGTTTTATAGTTGATCTTTTATTTGTATGCATAAGAGAAAATTAAAAAGCCAATATAATGCACTAAACTTGTTTTTCTCTTAAATGACTTTAACTTTTTTTATTACTGTTGAACATTGAACCAGTAAGCAATAAATGTAAGTTGATTGATTTATTTAATAAATTCTTTGTACCAACTGTACAGTTAATCATCAGAAAGGAATCTTTAAGGAACCCCCCCCCAAAAAAAAAAAAAACTAAACACCACAACCTTTCTCTTAGAGAATTAAAATAAAACTATATGGAGAAAATAAATATCAGTTCACATGAGAAGTATTTAAAAGTATAACTATTACAGTGCATGTCAAGTTCTTTGTCATCATAATAGGGTTTCAATAGAAGAAATGTAAATGTAGAACAAATTAGTAGTTGCCCATAAACACCTTTAAAATTTTTATGGCTCTAGTTCTTTTTCCTGTCCAAACCCACTTTTAGGAGACACTCTGAAAATTAAAAACATTTTCCTCAAATGTCCTTTCCATGCTTTGTGGGAAGCACAATGCTCTTGAAGATGGAAAGTATTCTATTCTATTTTGAAAAAAAAATCCTCAAAGGAATTTATTTGATGTCAGGGTCAGGCAGTGAATTTGAACTTAAAAGCTTTATAATTTAAATGCAAGAAGTTAGTCTAGCATCATAAAACTTGAAATATTTTAAATGAACTAAGGTTTTAATTTTCATTTTCCTTTATTCAATTTAAAATATCACTAAATATTGCTTATCCCTCCTTCAATTTAGTAAAATGGAGACCTTGATCTTTGACTCAAGGAAATGGTCTTGCTAAAGGCTCTCAACTTCCTTGGCTACAAATTCACAAAGCTTGTGTTTTTCCATACATAGAATCTTTACTTTTGAAGCACCTATTACAAAATTAAAGGAGTAACTCCAGCTCATGAGAGAACATTAAAAAATACCTAAAAAGAAAAACATAAAGATTATTTTATGGATTTATGATGTGAAAAATAATGATAACCCTAAAGTCAAATTACACAGTTTGGAGTCTTTAAGGTTCACTGTCAACTTATTTCCAAGAAGCCTAAGAAATACTCTTGGCAAGGGAAACTAATCTCTAAGGAAGACTTACTCACTGAAATGGCATTGCTATTCCAGATTCCAAGGGCCACATACTATCTAGCACCATGATTTATTCCTTAGGCCAGTTTGGTATTGAAGTCTTTCTTGAGTCAGGCAGAGAGCTAAGAATCCATGGAAAACTGATATAATAAAATTTAGCAAGTCCTGGGAAATATAAAGGATGGAGCTGGTATTCCTCCAGTAGGAGGTTCCACAGAACAGAAGGAAGTAATATCTTGCTTTTATCCAAGAAGCTCTGAGGAGACCTCTGATATCTAGGGGTGTTCAGTGCCTGGTCTAAGGTGGGAAAAATGGTCTCCAGCAAATTCTGAGGAAGAGACAGGACTTCCTAGCTCAGGGCAACAACAGACCCTGGAAGTTTATCAACAATTTGCCAATGAAATAAAGAGATCCCCTGGTTTGTGAAATGAGTTGCCAAGAAATGATGTCTTGCTTTAATTAGGATATCTTTGATGACTAGGTTATTTGAAAGACAATATTGGTCATAAGGTTCTTGTGACTTGCTGGCTCATGTCTCTTTTCCTGCAATAATACTCATTCTTTTTTATTTAAAAGGTAGCTTTAACTATGTTTTGCCTATTTTGTACAAATTGTAACTTGTTCTTTAGTTTTATTTATGATATTTTCAATCCAAATCTGTATCTTTTATGTGTTTAACCACTGCATTCCACTTTGAGATCAAGTAGACATTCATCTTTTAGTTATCTTCAACTCTATAAAATATATGACTCTAATTGTCTAATATAATAATTATAATGTTTAATCCAATTACCTTTATCATTAACTTGCATAGTCCATTCTTTCTAATACTGGTGATACTGGGGCATGGAAAACTAACTGAGGCCCGTGCTCAATACTTTACCTGTCATTGTCTGATTTCTTCATCCACACACACAATTGCAAGACCACTCAAATTCAGTAAGCAATAGTGAGTTTTATTTTAACAAACAAGGAAAAATAGAGTCACTGAGGCTACTGGTGGCCAGTTATCTTACCCCAGTTAACGCCCAGTGTTCTAAAGTCCTAAACAAAAGGTAGCAGAGATACCATCTTCAGTATCCAAGCAGAAGACCAAGCTGGCATCTTTCTACCACCCTATACTTGGAACAAGTATCCTGAAACAAAAGGGCCACTATGGTGTTTTCAACATCTTCACTTCACCCCATCTCTTGGAGGCCTTGTCACTTTGGTTCAAAAGTTCAATGTGGTGAGTGTTAGAATCACCGACTCCTTTCTTCTCTCCCACATGGTAGCCCAATACTGGGGTGGTCAACCTCTAGGATGGCCATGCTTCTAGGGCCAGGTCTGTTGTTCCTAATAACCCTTAGCAGAATTTCCACCCCCACTGATTCTTGTCATCTGGGTGTGTCTATAGCTCCTCATCTTAGCCCTCCCTTAAGGGCACCATCTCTAACAACCTTTGTCTTCAGCCTTGCCTTTCAGCTTTGCCTTACAGCCTGGGTTACATCTTCACACCAGTAGAATCGAAAAGCTACTTCATCGTATACATTTGTATTTGTATTTGATGGATTTGTGTCATATTTACTTGTGCTTTTTGTAATCTATTTAATCTATGCTCCCAGGGATTTTTAAATTCTAGCGAAAGTACCGCAATATTCTAAGTAATACAATTTATTTATTTTAGTCTCTGATAATGTAAGTGGGTCTCATTATTCTTGTTTTTGAAAATGCTTTGTCTACTTTCTTCCATTTATTTTTTTCTTACGTATTTTAGCATTAGTGGTAAAATTCCTCAGTAGGATCATGTGCATGCTGAATTAGGATTTCATTTTTTACAATAACAGGTGGGATAAAGTGACAAATCTATAAACTCCCCATCCTAGAACAAAATATATCTTTCCATTGTATTATATATTCCTTTTCAGTAAATCTTTGAAGATTCCCTTTCATTGATCTCTGCCTTTTTCTAATTTTTTCAAAAATAGTATGTATTTTATGTATATTTTGTAGCTTTTAAGAAGATACTTTTTCATTCATTATAATTTTGAGTAGTCTTTTCTAATATATAGAAAAAGATCTGCATTTATTTTAACATATATATTTAACAGAAATTTTTAAATATTTTTTTATACCCAGTGTCTACTCCAAATGCTTTGCAGTTCATATTTTAAGTGCTAAGTAAATAGGAAAACCTACAGACTGTTGCATCAAATCTGGCTGGATCATTTCCTTACTAAATAAAATGGGAAAATACATATATTATCTGGACCTCAGCATTCCCATCCACTAAAGGGGATTAATTTTTCCTTTGGCATGGTCAATTTGAGACAAAGTAAAAAAAAAAAATTCTAAAGCACAGAGAACTCAAATGTAACACAGAAAGAATGTAAGAAATATTTTACTGCTTCTTCACCTTACATGACTTGGGAATTGAATCATTTCACTACAGAACTAGAATATATATGTGCACATATATATATATATATACATATATATATATACATACATATACATATATACCTACAGCCCTTAAGTGTATTTGCTTTATTTACAAAACAATATTCACCTATTACAGTTCATGGTGGTAAATGTATATCTATGGATGTGCATATACACTTTATAATCAATGGCATTACTTTATTGATGAAATACCAGTGAATATACATTCAAAGTTAGTGAACTAAGTCACAGAATTGACCTATAGAACAACAGCCTATCACAACTGCAAGATTAATGAGCCCTTTCCCAGACCACAACCTGCAGTCCCAGGCTGCATTCATTCCTTGTCCAAGGACTCAGGGTCTGAGCACCGTTTAACAGGCATAGTGCTGAGCACAGAGAATGTGCAGGGGGCAACCTCTACCTTCTGAAATGCGTGCCATTCCCAACAGTCTCTTTAACAATCAACTGGATGACTGTTACAAAGCAATGGTTTCTTTATTTGGGTCTTCAGATAATGGAACTGATCACCGACTTTTTTATCCTCAACAGTTGCTATCATGTATCTGACGTTCCTGTCTTAGTTTAATAAATAGTTCTTAGCCTAGGCCATTTGAAGCAGATGACTGGGCATTCCACTTTGATTTCTGAAGTTACTGCCCAAATCTTTATTGCATTTTAGGTTGATGCCTCAGGAGCTGACCTAGGATAAATGGAAGCTTCCAACTGCCAACTGTGCTGTCAGCTGCCTGGTCGGGTCAAAGGTGCCGGCTGAGCTTGCAAATTCTGAAGGTTCGCCAGCAGGGAAGCTATTTGCCTTACAGGGAAATGGTGCCCTGTGCAATTCTCATCCCTGAGTGCTGCTGAGTGCACCAGATTCAGGCAATGCCCAATTTAGAGAAAAGGAGAAGCAGGAAGAGAGATGTTGTTTTGACTCCCTTTCCCCCCCAAAATGCCCAAAATAACTCTCACCCCCTAAAGTCACCCTAATCTTTGCCTCTGGCACACCCTCAAGCTAACAAGGAAGATAAAGAAGTTTCTCTTTGCTCTGAATGTTGAGAAGCAGCATGACAGCTGGTTTCCATGAGTAGAACACATATCTTAGTCCTTCAAATTAAAAAACTCTGCAAAATGTTCTTTTATCTATAAAACAAAAGATGGTGGGGTTTTTTTGGGGGGGGGGTACTTTGTGCTTTCAATACATTCCCTCAGATTGAATATTCAATACATTCCCTAGATTAAACTCTTGCCAGGAAAAGGTAGTAGTTGCATTTTAAAAAATTTAATATGGTCAAACAATATTTAAAAGTGTAGTGTTGATTTCAAAAGAGAGGCTAACATATAGAAAAATATCTGTCAATAAAACAGACTGACAAGCTTCAGCCTGGATTTAGCTGTAGGAATCGTTGACATGTGTGTGAAGGTAGGAATGGTGCTGAAAGAATGTTCCTTTTCTCTTGAAAGAAATACCCTCTGACCCACGTTGTGGCATGTGAACAAGAGCTCAGTCACTATAATTGTCACCGATGACTCTTACCCCGGGTTTAACTCTGGGTTTTTCTAAATGCTTATGTAGTGTACAAATTATCTGCTGAAGTGTAGCCAAGGGCGCCAAGCAAACAGCAGCCCAGGAGACGTCAGAAGGGAGTGAAATTTGGAAATGAAACAGCAGTCTTTAAATAGCTCAGTGCAGACGTCGGGGTGATGGGTGACGTGATTTCAGTGGGTTCCAGTCATTGCCCTAGGAAGGATCTAGACAAGAAGTCAATGAGGTATTCCTGCATGACCACGAGTAGAATTGCTATTATTCAATATTGGAATCTTCCTCTCTTCTTTTGCTTACTTTCTGCTTCACCTCCTCTAGAAAGCTGTCACCCATTCAGGCCCTAAATATTTTCCCCTCTGAATCAGCTCTAATCAGGGCAATTATTCATTCAGGCATAATTGAGAAACTTCTAATAGAAAAAAGGACATAAAAGTTTTAGGGGTTTTGAGGTTTGAAAATATCATAAGCCAATTTTTAATAGCACTTTACTAATACATTTTTGAGACTTTGGTTAAATCAAGACCCAGTTATGCGAAAGAATGTGTGAGGATAGAAAAGGAATTCCATTTCACAGCTTCCTAATATGTGTCAAGCTCTATGCTAAGTATTTTACATATGCTTTTCCATTCACTTTTTTTTAAAGCCTGAAGAAATATGTTATTATTCCCAATCTACAGAGCAGGAAACTGCAAGCTCACAAAGATGAAGTATTTAAGTTTAGAAAGAAACTGTTTTTAAACTGTCTTTAAGTGGTAGGACCTGGATTAAAATGCAGGACTTCTGGATTAAAATCTTAGTCTGTTGATCCCAAAACTCTCTTTCTGTTACTCCCACAGGATTTTCCATTGAATGAAAAGAATCACAAATTATGTAATTTTCTCCAGTAGTAAAACCAATAGAATAGTCATAATTAGATAAGACATATATTACCTTATTAAAATATTTTTCATGCAATAATGAAAACTCCTTTTTAATAGTAAATGACCCAATCATTTAATAAACTTTAATTTAATAGTAAATTTTTAATAGTAAATGATTGGGAAGTTTGTCTTGCTATTATTAAAACATTGTTTAGATGGCAGTAATTCTCACAAAAAAATTATATTAGACTCAAAGCATAAGTGCAAAATGCATAAATTTGTCACATTTAGTATAGAATATACCTTTGCTTAATTTTCTTGTGTTACTTTTGAGTACCTTTCTTTTGATAATGCGGTTCAGTCTTTTCAACTTCTTATTGAATTAATTCTTAGTGATTGAGAGGAAACAAAAGTTCTCTCTTCTGTCCTCTCCCATCTTAGTCACTCATTTGATTTACATCTCTCACACTCAAACACATTTTGCACTGCTAGATATATCTAAATTTAAAATGAAATATAAACCATGGTAAGACTTTTTTTTTTTCTGTTAATGAGTGAATGATGGAAATGTTGATACAAGTCTGGTGAAGTTGGCACAACAGAGTATCTAAACCTCTCCTCTCATGAGTGTGAGGTTGCTATTTCTTCTCAAGGAAGGAATGACCCCCCAGGGGTATGAATCCAGCTTGATAAATCCAGGTCTGAGCATTGTTGGAAATGGTCCCTTGTAAGAGCACAGGCCCTTAAGAAACCCCCATCAAAAGAGTCTTATTCATGGGTATGCAGATATCTGATTAGTCAGAAGTCAAGAGCCAATGTTTTTATTTCCTTCTATGAGCCAATATAATTGGAGTAACAGGGAGAACAACTCAATTCTCCATAATATTATTCTATGCAGTTATTAACTGAGATAACAGTTGAAAACGCTGTATACAAATTATCAGTATAAATTTGCAGTTCTGATGGATGTTGTACCACAACAAACCCACCACCAAAGCACCATAATCCTTCCCTAGAGTCCATTGGATCCCCTCTCACTTTTGCCCTCTCTCTCTGGCAGCTTCTTTTTGGAAGCATAAACCCTACAGCCAGGTCAATAGTGTTTATTTTGTTTTTCCTGTACCTTATCAAAGGAATATTTTGGATCTACCACATAAAATATGTTCGTGTCTTTGAATTTCTTTTCTGGGGCAATAATTCAGAACTGTAATTTCTAATTTGAGAGGATATATATCTCCATATTTCATCAAACTCCACTAATTCTTTTAACTATAGCTATAGGTCAATGAATATTATTATATTTTCTTAGAGGGTCAAAATACACCCACACATATACACACACTACACATACACAAAGATACACTTGAAAGCAAAAATAAACCCCCAAATCAAGTTTAAGGAATCCAAAAAAAATAACATGTTAAGCAAAATTAGGAATAGATTGAGCCTGTCATACTTCTTTCAAAATGTAGTGTTCTCCTCTCCTCCCCCCATCTGTGAAACACATCTGTGATTTCTTTACTAACCATTTTCCAGCCTCTTTCATAAAATAACGGTTGTGTTCTGGTGTTTTTCATTTTGAATACTTCGAGCTTGTCTCCCATCTCATCCATCGCCACATTGTTAAACCTGAAGTAGAAAGAGAGAGTGATCGCTCCAGTGTCTCCTTTGGCAGCAAAAATATGTGTTGTTTTCAATTATGTGGAAGCTCAGCCAAGGGGAAGGCAACCTTGCAGGATGATGTGCCTAGAAAAGGGAGTGATCACGAATGTAAACTGAAAACACCAATAAGAAAAGTTAGTCTTACTGCAGAATTGTCAAGCATGACACCAGCTCAGACTGAAGAGTCTCTCTTCGGTTTCCCAAGTTGTTTCAGGGAAAATTATTTTTCTGCTAGGAAGAATGACACAGGCAGAACAGCCTGGTCCCTACAGACTGGTGTTCGACAAAGGAAGTTCATTTGCTCAGCCTTCTGCACCAAAAGGATGTCTGCTCCCCACCACTGTAAAAGTTAACACAATACAGAAGTCTTGCTAATATAAAGGATTTGCGATTAACACTCTACATCAATTCTGATTTTCCATATTTTTTAGTAGAACCAGGTTTGCTAATAAATGGCCAGCTGTTAAAGTCACTAAGCCTATTTTCATCACAACCACCACATTACAGAACCACTGCAAATACCTGGAGCCTGCTTTGCTCTCCTTGTCCGCTTTACATTGTTTCAGATGAATGTACCCTGAGCCAACATTTCTGGGGTTTTATCATTAATGACCTAAAGTACAGTTACAAGGTTCCGGTGCTAAGTTGGCAGACCTGTAGGCCGTGGGGGATCCTGACCAGGCTCTCTCCCTTCGAAGGCCTGGAGATGATTTCAAGAGAGAAGGAAGGAAAAAAAGAGGAGCAAAGAGAGAAATAACCAGAAGCCAAAAAACTGGCTGAAAATTTAAGCAATTCTTGCTAAGTCAAAAAATACAGATTTCCAGGATGGCAGGATGGAAAAAATGAAGGCAGGATGGAAAAGTGGGAAATGAGGAGTCATTGATTAAAGACAAAGAAACTGAAAGGGGAAAAAAATGCCCACTTAATCAAATGATGCTCATTGATGGTTCATAATTAAAGAAATTATAGGAAATACAAGGTTTAGATCCTGAATTATGATCAATAACATGTATTCGCCTACAAAACCCTAATTTTCTGTCTTCTTGCTTACCCCCTCCAAGAAAATGCAAACAAATTATTAGAGAAGGAGCATAGAAGAAAATGTGATCTACGGACTTGGAATACTTAGAGGAAGATTTCTTGAAAATCACGTGTTAACAGCTCTGACTTCTCCAGAGCAGTGAGCTTCGCCCCTGAGGAAACATTATTTTCATCACGCCACCGCTCCAGCTGAAACGCTGGTTTTGACAAGCTGTGTTCCTGGTAAAATGTTATTGTTGGCCCATGTGGACTGTGGGGAGATAGCTTGGGGAGGTTCCTCTGAGTGGAGATGTGCAAATTGACTGCAGCACCTGTGGGAGACACAGGTACCTCTGACCCAGATTCTCTCTGCTTTCTAGCACCCTGTTCCTTTGTTCGGTAATGAGAGTCAAATGTTCCCTTTCTCCACTCCCTCAGGCCCTGTAACATGATGCCCCAACAGCTTCAGATGGCCCCCTCACCCTTCCCTCCTCCTAGACCTTGTTGCTAACCATTGGTCTGAAATTGAAAAGGGATTCAAAAGGAGGTCATTCTCCTGAGTGTACACCCCCCTGCCCCCCTTTTGCTCTCTGTATTCTGACCTAGTTGCACCCTATGATTTTTTTTTTCCACAGTGAACCAGAGTGTTGGCAGATCAGTTTTAGAAGCTAAATTTATATTTACTTTCCTATTGGCCAAAGAATCATCGTGTTTCAGAGGAAAGACTCTTCTCTCAGATGAAAAGTTCAGTGTATGACATCACCTAGGACACCTAACAGGAAATGCCTCTACCTCACCGGAAGTTTTGAGACTGTATGGGAAACCCATGTTTTTTGTCAGTTGACCCCTCAGGCCAGTAAAGACACAAGGAAGTGAAGCCCTGTATCAGCTAACTAGTTCCCTGTACTCCCAGTGACATCTGAAAGTATCAGGATGCTGACTGGTTTGATGTAGCAAAAATTCCTTTACCTCAACTGGTGACCACACACTGGTGTCACATATAAGTCAATCCATCAATGAAATCCTGTTCAATGAACAAAGAGGATCCACCATGAAATCAAAGCAAATCTCCCTAAGATAGAGGAAGAAAATGGAGGGCACCATTCCATTTTCCACAAACAACCCTTGGTAAAGGCTCCTGACCCCAACCCAACTCACCCTCAATTTAACCAAAAAGTTTTAGGCCTTTTACTTCTTCACGTCTATCACTTTAAACAAGACTACAACACATTTGGTCTTTTTAAGTCTGTCAAATCGGATCCAGCTTCCATAGGAATTCCTATCTTCCATTTCTGTTGGACTCCCTTATAAATCTTATCATGTTTTTTTTTCATTTGCCAGTATATGTTGCAAAGCATTTTTCTGAAAGATTTCCTGTGGTGCTAAGACAAAGCCTTAGGCCAGAGTTAAAGAAACTATTAAATCAGTATTCCTGGTGAGGAAGAGGAGTCTAACTCATGAGTTATTTGGAAAGAAACATTTGAAATAACTGTGATTTCCTAACAGTAGCACCCGTGCTAAACACTTTACTTATTTCATCCCATTATATCCCTGTCACAATCCTCTGCCTTTAATATTATCATTTCCCTACTTTATAGCTGAGGAAATTGAAGTCCAGAGAAGAATGAAGAACTTCTCCATACTAAGGCATGGTGACTGAGATGGGATTGTATTTCAAAAGTCTATCTATCAAGTTGTAAAACTCAGATTCTTAACTGAAATACTGAGCAGGATTTGATGGGTAATCAGATGCTGGGAGAGAAATAGTGAGAGCAATGAAGCTATACTGTGCCTAGAAATGTGAATTGAGATTCACAATGGTACGCTGATAGCCCGAAAAGGGACTTCTGTTAACACATTCAGTGCTGCCATTTTACAAATGAAGAAACTTAACGGTCTGAATTGACATAGGCCATCAAGGTCATGTGATGTAATATTGATATGGCTTAAGTGAAAGTCAATTCTTCCAAGTCCTGCATTGTTTTTCCACTCTATCTTCTGGCCAGTAGTCTTGAACATCTCTATTTTCAATGGATGGCCTATTAATTTCAAATTTTTTGACTCAAGTACAGAACATTGTCTCCTGAAACAAGTCATTATTGCACAGGAATTTCTATACCTGAAATAGGTCATAACTGGTCATCATTCTTCTGCTTCCATATCATTTTAAAGTACTGGTCATAAGGCCCAAAGAAAAGAACATTAAAATATTCCTGAAAAAATAAGCCAGCTGGCAGGTCAACTTAGAACATTTTGTACAAATCTCCGGAAAATTTGGTGTAACAAAGAGAATTTTAAAATCTGCTGCTCCGTTTTCCTATGTAAGTTCAGAATATTTTCCTGAAATGTTGTATGTTCTCTATGCTTTTCAGAATTGACTGGAGTGAGGAAGGCAAGTGTATTATTTCTTGTCCTCTTTTTTCCCTGGTTTATGTGAGGCAAATTAGCCAACCTTGCCTTTCCCTTGACTAAAATATCTACATTTTTACTCAAACATTAAGCACCATCTATATACATTTATTTAGAAAAAAACATAAAATTTACCTAACCTATTTTGGGGTGACATGTTCTAAGTGAGGTGCTTCACATGTGTAAACTGACATAATCCCTTACCACAATCATTGCATCCATTTTTCAGGTGAAGAAACTATAGATAAGAAAAATGTTTTGCTCAAGCTCATACAGGTAAGGAGACACTTAGATGTCAGTCACCTGCTGCCTCCATAGTACCCACATTTTCACCATCAAAAGGCTTTTTTTACTCATAATTGTTAAAGGTTCCTTTGCCTCCAGTGTAAAGTCAAGTTTGCTCAGAGAGACACAATTGCCTCTTGGTCTGCCTCTGTTACCCCTGCCTCCTCTCTCCCTGAATCTTCTAGACAGTAACCCCACAGATGTAGACCCCAGGGACTCCACCACCCCACAAGTCACAGAATCCCCTCATCTTCCATGCAGTCAAAGACCTTTTTGCCATTGCACACACTTTGCCACTTCCTAACATCTCTCTCCTCACCAAACATGAATCTAGCCACCTTATAGATAATTAAGGCAAGAAAACATAATGTATGATTAATTCGATCGGTCTCTTTTACTTCTCGAAAACATCGTTGTTGTTTTTTCCCTTTGTTTCAGATTCATTAAGAAATTGTGTCTGGTCATGGAAAATTTTTCAGTTGTCACACACAAGTGACAGTGACCTTTGGAAAAGAACAAGCACTTAGGTCTCCTGGTGCTTCAGTTCAGCTTCTCTGGGTAGGCTCATTGGTGAGTGCAGAATTCAGGGATTCTGCCTAGTATGATACACAGAGAAAACCATTGTTGGCTAGTAGATTATACCACCAGATCGTTAGGAGCTGATTCATGCTCTATTTGATTGTGCCAAAGTTGACAGATGAGACTTAAAGTTCATATACCTGACCTGGGGGCATGGTGAAGTCCACCCTAGGCTAGGTTAAACATAAAATTAAAAAAATAAAAATAAATAAAACAATAATAAAAGCTGTAACAATAATATTGTACAAACATTATTGTTCATTACAATACATTATTGTGATATTATTACAAACATTATTGTTTATTACAATATTGTCTACTACAATATTGTAATAAAAAATAAAAATAAGCAATAAATAAAACATAAAAGTAAAAAAAAAACATAAAATCACATTTAGTGTCTTGATGTCCCTGAAAGTGTACAGGAAGGCTGCTTAAATTGAAGAAGAATGAATCTTCATTCAAAAGAATGAATCTTGATTCAAAAGAATGTCTAGAAACAGATCTCAAGATACAATCAAACCTCTAGAAATGTGAAAAAAATAAAAGGAATCAAACACTAAAAATCTGAAGCACAATAGAATGGAGTCATAAGACTTGGTGATACTTTTCATCTCTTCTTTCCAATGGACACCCTCAGTCCTTCTGTCATCCTGATTTCAACTTATTAAAAATAACATGAGTGGTGGTTACACAGGCAAAGTGGGTCAAGTGTGTGATGATGGACATAAACTAGATTTTTGGTGGTGATCTTACCTATCTATCTATCCTAATGTTGTACATCTGAAATATAAAATGCTGTAAGCCAATGTTACCTCAATAAAAATGTATATATGAAAAAGGAAAATATATGCACTTACTCCATGTTCACTAGGAAGCATAATTGTTAAAAGCAAGTGTGTATATGAATGATATACTTTTTACTGGCATGACTTAGACACTTAGTACATAGGTATCTTGCTGCTTTAAGAAAAGCAATTTATGTAAAATCCAGACATTGCACATACCTTTTCACTGTGGGTGAAATCTTATTATATTATATTACTTAAAAGTCTCATGTGAAGATAGTTTGGGAAAATTTAATTATCAGTTGACCTCAGTGAACTTGCTATAATGAGGAGTAGGCTGTGAATAATTTTGTTATTTTTTTGATAGTTGTATGACCCCTAATTCATTTGTTTCTAAGTTCTGCCTTCACTCATACTTCTCTTTGTTCACAGCCGAGATATTCTGTGTCAAACAGACTTGAGAGCCAAGATGCTCATATAACTTCCAGAGTTCCAACTTGTCTTCTCCCCCCAAGTGGTCATTCCTCTTTCTTCTAGGTGGCACAGAAAGTAAATTGAAATTTGAAATAAATATTCTTGCAAACATATCAAGTATAGGAATGTACAAAGGGAATGTTTAAACCCAAAGGGTAAGTGAATAAAGCAGGAGTTGGAAGGCAAAGGCAGGGAAATTTAAGAAACTCAAGTTTCATGGGGATATTAGAGAGAAAAAAAGTACATGTATACAGTGTCTAGTGCCAAGGCACGACATAAAATAAATTCTGAAAAGTTCAACACATGCCTTCAACTATCAGGCAACATATAGAATTTTCTTTAAAGTTCACTGTAATTTTTACTGGCCAGATCAAGAGGCACAAACAGCAGTTGACTAGAGATGGGACAACAGTAATGACTCATGTTTATTCACTGATTCACAAATGAATATAGATTATAAGTCAAATGAAAGACTAATATTAGAGACCTTAACAAAAGGTTCACACCCCAATAGGGAAAATTTATATTTAAACAAACAGTAGCAGAGGTACAAGAGATAATGTACATGTAACAAATCATGCACAAATCATGGTAAATGGCAGAGAAATGAGTGACTCTCTGAAAAGCAGTCAGAGAAAGCTTCCTGGAGACGGTGATTCATATATTAGTCTTGATGGATGAGTACGAGGACCAATATGATAACTCACATATTGTACATTACAATGAAACTTACTCATGGGTAGCAGTTTGTGGTATGAAAATTGAAAGTCATTTAGTTCCATTAAATACACATTTAGCACTACATTGCTTCCTGCAGGTATTAAAGAAAGAATATATAAAAGAAGAGACACTATCTGCAATGATTTATAATCATAAAGAAAACAAAATGTATATCATTGAGCCAATAAAGAAATACATAGAACAGTACAAGCCAGTGCAAAATTTTGTTTATAGACAATAAGAGCTATGAGATCAATGACTCTCATTTATAATATCACTAAGCAAAACATGAAGAGCCTAGTTTTAAGAAGTATAATGGGTGACAAAACTGGTATTTGCAGCTCATTTAATTAGCATTTGTTTCAAATAGGCTTTTGAATCAAACTTTGGGAATGAAACGACTGATTGTCTAGAGGAAAATTGGCAAAGAAGCAAATCTCACCAAGAGAGTATTTGCCAAACAAAACTCAGTGCTCTTACATATAACCTCTAAAGGAATATATTGTGAAGTGTCTTTTGCTTTTTCCCATGATCTAGCTGAACTTCAGGAAAGATTTTGAGATCACATGGCCAGCTTCTCCTTAAACCTGCCTAGATATACTTAAGTATTACCAAGGTTGAAAGTTGGATATCAGATGGCAAATTAAGAATAGGATTTCACTGAGCCACAACAACCAGGTATGGGGCTATTTCCCTGAACAGGGGCCAGACCTTTTTAGGTCATCATACTCTCTGGGAATAAGTCTCCACACAAAGAAGCAAGTTATCAAGGATATGGTCCCTATAACTGCCCATCAATAGCCCAGTGATTACCAAAGGGGGAACAGAGGTAATCAAAAAGAAAAGAGATTTTCTACAGGACAGTCAACAAAATCCTGCATAATTACATAAACGAGCAAGTGTTTTGATTGTATAAAGTGATTGTGTAAATATAAGTAACATATAACTTTCATTTAATGAAATACTTCTAGAAAGTAGCTATACATGTTTTTAATTAATCCTCTAAAATTGAAATAATAATACTGTCTTCTAAAGAACAGTTTATTTAATATGTCAAAATGTTGACTCCTTCTCTAGAGGAGGTAGGAGATAATAATAGCATGTTTGGTGGGATTTGGATCCATAACCACTATATTGTGCTATCAGTGACACCATGAACCTGATGCAAAATTTGCCTATAAACACTTCTTTGTTCATTTAAAATAAAGTTTAGATGGGGCCAAAGTATCTATATGATTTTCCCTATAGAAGACATGAACACATAAGCTCAGAGTATGTATTTAGAATCATCTAATTCTGTTGCCTTTAAAGTAATTAGTACTGTACCTGCTCCTCCCCTCCTCTCTTTCTTCCTCCTTCCCTATCCCCCTTTACCATTCTCAAAATGAAGCTCAGATTTCTTTGTGTTGTCATTAAAATAGAATGCCATTCCAAGAATATTTTATTCCTTTTATCTCTTTAGGGATCAGATTTGACATTTGTCTTTTACCACATTCACCTTCCATGTAAAGAGATTTTGATAGGTATCCTTCTTTAGCATCAAGTTGGCATGGCTTCTTAAGTCAGTGTCAGTCTTCTCACCATCATTCTATCTTTTTCACATGTGACCTATCCCCTTCTTCTCTGTCCATACTACCATCTCTCTGGATTAAACTTTAATTACATATAACTAAAAAGATGTCCAACCATTGTCACCCCACTCTCCATGATGAGGATGAGGATAGTGTTTATTGTCCAAAAGAAGAAATGCCTTTAGCCAAAGAAATGAAGTTGTGGTAAAATTTCATCCATTGAAACACTAATTTGAAAGGAAACTTGCACTCTCATGTTCATGGTAGCATTATTTGCAATAAGCAGGATATGGAAACAGCCTAAATGACTCCAAAGAGATAACTGGATTATGAAATATCATGTATATATACAATGGAATACTACTCAGCAATGAAAAATATAAGCTCATGTCATTTGTAGCAACAAAGATGCATTGGAAGACATGCTAAATGAAATAAGTCTGAAGGATAAAGTAAATGTCAGATAGTATCACTAATAAGTGAGATTTAGAGAAACCAAACTAAGAACAGGAGAAAGACAAACCTTAAGAGCTAACCCTTGAAAACTGACTGTAGACCTAGAGCATCCAAAGGAGTTGGGGGGAAATGGGAAGGGGTAGGAATGAAGAGGGAAGGAAATTTAGTAGACTATGGTGGTAGACTAAGGCTAATTTGGTAATGGATACCCTACTCCCTACCGTGGCAATACCTGAAGGGAAGAATTCTATTATTATCACAATTAAAAGTATAAATTACTTTAAAATACAGAAATCTATTTGATTCACATCCTTAAAAGAAATTTAAGATTCTAGCTAACATTAAAAAAAAGAACCACTGATCTTTCTCTTACATAAAGATGATTTTCCTACCATATGAAATTAAAAAAAAAAACTTCTTTTGCTGACATATAAAGAAAATAGTCTCTAGGATTTTTTATAAGGTGGACTTCTGTCCTAACACAAATGCATATCTACCTTCTTGCCTGTAAATTGCTGTACCAACACTCATTGTCAATCTTCTAATTAATTTCTAAATAGAAGATACTCAGTAGTCAACTGAGTGATAAGATATATCCACTCAATAGAATGTACATAATCTATATTTTATAACATTACAAATCACCACTAATTTACATAATTAATAATATTAACAAATATAAGCATTTCATGCATTTTTGTTAGACATTAAGCTATATGGATATATATAATTTTTTAAACCTCAAATCTGTCAATACTCATACTGTCTAAAGACATAAAAATCAACCTCTTTTCTCTCAAAATGCATAGACTAAATCTGAGGTCCTGGGATTTAAAGGATACCCTCCAGATATCCCCGCGGTACTTTCAAGGCAGCTCCTAGATGAGACCACAAAGGAAATGAGAGTAATGTATGCAGATCATATTGGCAGATTAGCCATTACAGTCACTCCTGCAGACTCTTCTGTGCTTCAAAAGCAGGGAGATTTTCACTCTCACTCCCTCCCTCCTTTTTCAAATTGACATTACTAAAATAAAAGAGGAAATAAAATTATATAAATCACTTTCATAAAATATATTTGGTCTGGTTGCCTTCCCAGTGATCTATATGTATATTCATCTTTATGGTTTAAATGATTTGATTATGCTTTACATTTTGAAGATAAAATGGATTTTTAAAATAGGACAAACAAGATAAAATGAAGGAAATATTTGGAATAAGGATAAAACTTCCATTCAAAAGTTTTTCAGGTTATCTGTTCTCAGGGATTGCTAAGCAAATCCCCAGTCTCACACAAAAGTTAGAGCGTGTCATTGAGTTCCAGAAAGGATGAACGTTCTCCCAGAGTCAGGCTATCAGAGGTTTTGTGGGTTTGACCAAGGCCCTTCCTGCTATTTGGACTTGGGTTTTGTGGTTAATATTTGATAAAGAGGTTATTACACAGTGATCCTTCAGCATTCAGGTCAGCTGTTGCACTCAATCAAGAGACACTTCTTCTTTGGCAGCACAGACTTCCAGAAAAATTCTCTGGCAAACTCGAGTTAGTAATGATAGAGTAACTTTTATGTCAAGTAGTACACATGATAAATTCTTCATGTGCTTTTGACTGACAGGAGCTCTGGTGTTCTGGTAAGTAGCGACACAAGCTTCAAAGAGGATGAAACTTGTTTCTTTTTACCAAACCGAAGTTGGCTAAATTAAATACATTAAATCCCTGAAGATTAAAAAGAGACACTTCAGAGAAAATTCACATTTTGTACCCTATTTGCTTTTCGTTTCATGTCATTATTCTTTTGCAAGTAATCTCACTAAATCTTTTTTTTTTTTTCACTAAGATCACTTATAGTTCTCAGTGATCCCATTCTATTGAACAATCATGTCTCATGTATACAACTTCCTAGGGAGAGTGGGGAGGTAAAGACAAACAAGATATGATCCACAACCCCTTTAACTATTACATCTCATTCACTTGTAGTTTTACGGTCATTTCATTCTTCAGGAACACCAAGTTCAAAGGAATGAACAAAGGTAGAGAGACTTGTTTGTATCTGATTCTCGATTATCTGGGTTTGTTTGTGCTTTCTACTAACAAGAGACTGGCATATGGTAGCTCTGCTTTGCCTTGTGAATAAAAAAACTAGGTATCAGTTAGACAATCATTAAATAACACATATTTATCTTTCTCATCCATTGCAAGCAAGAAAAAAAGCATTATAATTTGGGCAACGGTAGGAGAATCTGTTAGGACCAGTAATGGTCTGTTATGCCTGTTCTGTCCTTAGGAAGAAATGGAAAGACATACCTAGCTTCACCAAAATAAATTCATATGGATTGGTTAAGAACTATTTAAAAAGTAAGACTAATGAAACAACTCCTGGTACTGACCTCTAAATTGACTTAATTATCTCTTTGTCAATCAATAGCAGAAAATGTCAAGGAAACTCAATTCTCAGGAGTGAATAGAATGTCCACTGACTTCCATGTGATGCTTGTATGTCAGGATGGAGTTTAAATAATTCGTTTCCAGGTTGATTTTGCTAAATACATACTAAGGAGAAGTGACAAAGATCCAAAACACAAAAATGATTATGCACAGAAGCACTAAGAGAAATACAATGCAGCCCCCATAAGTAATGTTGGGTTCTCTAAGTGCCACCATCCAACAGAAATGAAATGTGAGCTGTGCATGTAATTTTTAATTTTCTAGTAGTCACTTAACCAAAAAAAGGTAAAAAGACATAAGCAATTGCTGTGTTAAAGCTGATTTTATGGTAATGAGTTTCATGGTCTTTAAGTAGCACATGCTCTAAAGTTCTGCTGTCCAAATTGTTTTTAATCTGGAATCAAGAGCATTTTAAAATAAGAACAAGATCACTTTAGAAAGACAGAAACTGAACATAAACATATCTTTTTCTTATGTAAAGTGTCCTTGTTGAACCATAAAGTATTCTTTTAAAAAGAAAAGTTTAACACAGTATATCAAAAATATTATCATTTTAAGCTATAGTCAATGTTGAAAAATCAATGACATAGTTTACATTTTTCTCTATTGGCATTTTAAAATTCAGTGTGCATTTTCACTTACAGTTTATTTGGACTGGCCACATTTTAGGAGCTCACTAGTTACATATGGTTCATGGCTATCTTACTGGAGGGTGCAGATTTGAGGATTGCTTAACAAAGAAAGGGGTGCTACCACCAAAATATACAGGTATTGCCTACTGGGTTAAAGAATCAATTTATACTACACAAATTTATTTCACTTTCATAAGCTTCGAAAAGTGAAATAAAGTAAAAAATCTAGTTTATGAGCTAACTGATAAGATCATCTACTTAAAGTCCTTTATTATACTAGGATGTAAGCAAAAGTTTTAATTAAACAAGAAGGTAAATTAAATAATACACAATACAATTCTCTAACAGTTACCTAGTAATCTGATGATTTTTGTCATAAATGTTTTTTCTTCAATCTTATTGGTTATATATATTTTTTCTTACATTGTTATATACCTCAAAGTTCTCCAATCATCACATTACCCATGAAAGATCAGCACGATCTCTTGGGCTCATCCCTCCCTGGATCTTCCCCTCCCTCCCTCTCCGCTCCTCCCTTGCTGTATGCTTTAGTTCTGTTATCAGCTTGTTAATTGTAACTTTTTCTTGTGTTTTTTTTAACTCAAGATAGTATTTGCCAATACACCAAACCCAGAACCATGGTACCAACCAGTCTTCTGGACGAGACGCAGTCGCTCATATCAACATGAAGGAATATGTCTTAACAACAATGAGGAACTTCAAACTAGCATTTATATTATGCTGGAAAAGTCAAACTGCTCATCAGCAGCAACAACAGTTCCTGGTGTAGTTTGGCAGGAGGAGAACAGGCAATGCCATTCACCCCAACTTCCAAAGATCAAAACCAACCAGATCTATAATCGTGTGTTCAAACACTCTCATTTCAAAAAGATAGAGTTTATTTGTTTCTGAAACAGGTCATTTGGTAGACACATAAATATGTCTTTAACTTCCTTTGTAGCACAAGGATGAATTCCTCAAAGACCACAAGAGCCAAGTTTATACTTAACTATGGTGGAAAGGTTTGTCAAAATGATATTTTTCTATTATTAAATTTTTATTTTTGTTTAAAAACTTTTATTTTTTTTTTCAATGTAAAGTGATTATCATAGTACTGTGAATCCACCCTTTCTGCAATGATTGATGAAGGCCTTTTCATGAAAAATAAAACCTCTTCCAAAAGAATTTTTTATTTTCCATCATGATTTAAATATTCGGGTGTGGAAGCCTATTTTTTGTGCACGGTTTTAAAGAACATGACTAAGTAGTCATTGAAAAACTGGTAATGGTCAGTGATGGACGGCATTGTTCCTGACCTGCCATTGACCAGCTACAGTATAAGTTCTTGTTTCTTAGGATCAATTACCTCATCTATAAAATTGGGAAATAAGAATAAGTTGATTCCAACTTTTCTTTTATTCTGTGAATTACTAGTGAAAATCTAATGAAAATTAAAAGGTTTAGTCACTTGGTCATATGAGCAAAATGGTTTGACTTTTCAAAAGGCCTAATTGTGAAAAAGTACCCCCTGTCAAGTTTTCACTGACTTAGCTTTGTTTCTACAAAGACCAGCAACTGCTTCTCTCTGTCACTTCAAATAAGTTCCCAAAGAATTCAGTTTGGATTCTTGTCTCACCTCTTCCAAAACTAACATACTGAAAGGAAGAACCGAGACTGGCCATTTACGTTTATGAACTGTTGTGCATTGTCTAATGTCTAGCCTGTTTCTAACATAGCATAATAAAAAAAAAATAATGGATGTCATTAGTGCAAACATATTTAAATGACACTACATCAGAAGACAGGGCAAACCATTGAATGCAAATGACCTGAAAAAATAGTTCATATACTCACAAAATTAAGTACTCTAAGACATTCCAGGGCATGAAATTAATGTATGATAGTATGAAAAAGAAAAAGGCAGTATTATTTCTAATTTGTTTACTTATATATTGTTTGAGGAAAGAGTCAAAGAGTAAGTCTAGTTTTCTGTATGTATTTATGAAGAAATATTTATTTCCCTATAATTCAAAAGTCAAGATAGAAGTCATTATGCTTCTAACATTCTAAAAATTGCATCCCCAAACTATAGATTAAATATACAGGTAGCTGACGTATACATAAATGCTGGACATAACTATGAGAGAGAGTGAAAGACAGAGAGTATAGGTATACAAATATATAGACACCATTTTTAACTTCCTTTTAAGACTTTCCTTTTACTTTTAAATTCATAAACATAAATCTTAATGAGAAACAAGTCTAATAATCAGCTTAAAATGGAGCAGAAACATGATGGGAAGCACAAACTTTAAGTATAATTGTTTACAAACAACAGATTTTGTAAAATTCAACCCTTTGTTTATACAAGAAATATCTAACTTGTTTTGTTGACATCTGGGCCCAATGATTTCACTTTCTTGTTTTTCTCATTTGATATTTTTCACATGGTCATTAATATTTTAATTATAGGGCAATGGTACTGGCTCTAAAATAATTTCTTTAAATTTTATAATCATATGCCTATTTATACAGTCATATAAATATACATGTCTCTCATTCATCAGGTTTTAATATTTTCTTTCTAATATAAATTTTAAATTCAAGCTACTGTGTTTTGCTTGACAACAAGACCATTTTGTAATATATATTATGTATATGTATTTTTCAAAACCTTCTTTCCCATCCTTATACCAAAAATGTGATAAGAAAGTCATTTTAAACAGAATGAAAGATTAAGCAAACCAAAAGTAATGAAAAGTCAAAATATGCACACTGTGCAAAAACATGACCATATAGATTTTGTCTTGTATAAACTTCATCCTGCCTATGTGGGTTTTAACATATTTCCATGGCTTTAAATAGGAAAACATCTTAAAACTCAACCCATGGGAAACTCAAGCTTGATTAGTTTTCCCTTTTACTATAGCCTGCAGAGTGTAAAACACAGCACATCAGAATTGAATTTGTCATCTCCAGACCTCACAGGAATTTTAGGAACTAAATAGTTAGGAAGCCATCCTGGTACTTCTCTTGGCTTTAATCAAAGTCGAAGTTTCAATTTAAACATTCAGGAAATCTCCCTTATTTAAAGCAATCAACTCGTTCCTGACAGGGTCTGGCCTTACTGTGTTTAATTTTTTGGCATCAAGCAAAACTTGATTGGTCACAGCCAATGTATAAGGAGTCCTCCCTTACACTCAAAGAGAGAAGGATTCCAGATCTCTGTTAGGTCCAACAGAAGTTTAGAGACATTGGTGTAATTTTGAATCAGCAATATATTGACCTAAATTTCAACTGGAAAATGGAACTACTAGTAAAGATGTAGGACAGTTCCAGAACCAAACAACTATCACAATGGCAAACTGCTGAGCTATAAAAGAATATTCTAAGATATTTGCCAAGCTTCTCTATTCCCACAATTTCTCCCTCTTTTGCCACACTTCTGAGAATATGAGGCACATAACCAGACTGTATTTTATTTTCAAGAATTTAATTAATTGCACATCAAGTAGAAAACAGGTTTAGTAAGGCATGGAATAGTGGAAGCTGGGAGGAGGTAGAGGGGGGAATTGTGGAATGTTTAAAAACTAGGCACCAATCAAAATCTCCCAGTAAAATATATTAAGGAAGGTTTATGTGTATAGTCATGGATGTAAGAAAGAGAAAGAAAGGCACAAATAAATGTTCACAATCACTTATCAAGGAGATGAAAATCAAGACCACAGTGAGATACCATCTCACACCTGTGAGAATGGCCCATCTCATAAAAAGCAGAAACTACAAGTGCTCGGGAGGATATGGAGAAAAAAAGGAAATCCCCCTTGCTGTGGGTGGGAAAGCAAACTGGTCCAGTCCTTATGGAATGATGAATGAAGGTATCTCAAAACTGTAAACGTGGTAATGCATTTCAACCCAGTTGTTCCACCTAGGCATCTACCCCCAAAATTCAAAAACACTAATTTAAAAGAAAATGTATACTCTTGTGTTTTTAGCAGCTATTTTCTGTAACTACGTTATGGAAATAAGCTAAGTACCCCCAAAGAGAGGAATAGATCATGAAGACAGGATATATGCACGTGGGAATATTACTCAACAATCAAAAAGATAAACACATTCCATCTGTTGCAACATGGATGGAGCTAGAAGGGATAATACTAAGTAAAATAAGTCAGAAAGAAACAGATAAATACCAGATGGTGTCACTAATATGGGGACTATAGAGTAACTAAAACACCAGATAAAGATAAGCTTAAAGCCTAACTTCTTGATAGACTATGGAACTACAGCACCAGCAGGAGGAAGTGGGAGAGGGGTAAGAAACCAAAAGGGAAAGAAGCCCAAAGGACTATGTTGGTGGAATATGTGTGAGCAGGTGGCTGATGCACTATGTTGGTAGTATTTGATGGGAGAACACTGGTATTACCTCAATTAAAAGTAAATTTTAAAAACCTAGAAGGGAAGAATATGACTAACAAGTAAAACCTAGCCAGTTATGTTAAGGTTAAAGGACATTTATTAAAATTGAAAATAAATCACAGAGTCAAGAATTAAGAATGGTTATATTTATTCTCAAAGCACTCAATAATTCATCATCTCCTTACACTACTTGTTCAAAGATGAAAGAAATCATGTGCCATTCTTTAGATAGTTTACCCCATGGAGACACAAATTATGCCTAAAATTATTCCACTCAAATTCACCTCTCACCTTAATAAATGTCAGTTATAGTATTCTATAAAACCACAATATGATAATATTTTTGGCTATTTTACTAGTTCTGAGGTGAATATCATCTAGAAAGTACTATATTCAAACATTTTGAATCATTTTTATCATTTCATTTTTTTCATTTTGAATTTTTAAGAAGGCAAATTTTAAAATAAAAATTAGTGAAAATATTTCTATACAAAATATTATTTGCTATAAAAACATGGCAACATGGTTTTAAAGACACAACATTTTAGGTCAAATCAGAAATTAGATTTTATATAGGGTTCCACTATTCCCCAGAATATTTATTGGGTTGATGCATTTATTAAACTGCTTGGGCTGCCATAATTACATGCCACAGACTGGGAGCTTAAGCAACAAAAATGATTTTTTCACATTTCTGAAAGTTAGAAATCCCAGATCAAAGTGTTGAAGTGACTTTTGCTCAAATCTCACTCCCTGACTTTTAGACAGTTATGTCCTTACAAGGCATTTCCTCTGTGTTCTGGTAGAGAAAGGAAAGGAAAAAGGAAGTGGGGTCTCTGGTGTCTCTTATAAGAATACTAGTCCAATCTATCAGGACTTGTGACCTCACTGAACCCCATTACTCCTTACAGGCCTCATGGCCACACAGTCACATGAAGACACACTGGTTGTACAAACACAACTAAATTCACAGCTGCCTCTTAGCGAAGTCTTAGATATTTATGCTGCTTAACTTCCAGACAAAGAGTTTTTTCCATCCTAAACTCACAAATACTTCCAAATAAGCACATGGAACCATAGAATATATAAACTTACATTCTTGGAAATTAATCTCTGCATTTGTGTATTACAGCATGAAAATCTGATATGTTTCACCAGAAAATTAAACCTTTCAGTGATGCTACTGATGAAAAAAGACAGTTTAACAAATAATTCACTTATGTTCCAGACAAAAACAGATGCTATAGAACAAAAATATTAGGAGATTCATATATTCAAAAAGCAAATTATTATTTACAAAATGGCATGGAATAATTGTACTAAATGGTTTCATCATTTTAATAGAAATGCTTTTCTCTTGACTATCAGGAAAGAAAACTGTATAGAAATTGCTTCCACAAAATAGAAGAAAAGATGTTCCACATTTCTGGTGTAGTGAAAAGACCTACTACACTTTCATTTTTCAACCATGGCATGCCACAGCTCAAAACCCAAGGGTACAGAAAACACTTAACTAAGATACAACCTATACATCACAAGAATGTGGTTGCCTTTATTGAAAGATGATGTAATATTTAAGGCAAGTAGATTGTGTTACTGGATTTTCTGTACTTTTTCTTTGTAGCTGTCACAATTTGGATATGATAAGTGAGGACAACTATTTGATATACTGTATTTTATTTCCTAGTCATGCATCATTTGAGCCAGAGTTTCTCCCCAGTGTGGTCCAGAGAGCCCTAGGGGCCCACTGGTTAGTCTATAATACTTCATAGGGAGGAAGAATTTGACTTGTGCAGTGTATTGAGTAGAGTGATGGCTGCAGAAAGCAACCAAAGTCGTGGTAATTCTTACCCGCAAAAGGAGGCCAAAGAGCAGAAGCCTGACAAGTCTGCAATGGAAAGATTTATCACTCGGGCTTCATGGATAGAGGGCAAACGTGAGATAATGAAGCCCAAGGACCATTTGTTTATCCCATGACTCTTTTCCTTTATGCAGCAGGCCAGAGGATGCCACTCACCCACCTTTCTTCCAACTCAATCCAAAGTCTCCTTGGTTGTTCCCCACCATCGTTATCTGCACCCAAGATTAGTCCAAGCATTCTTCTTCCCTGTTGTCACCAGGGACAAGATCTATTCTCTCTTACCCGCTTTGCTTCCCCAAACTAAGAGAAAGCAGAGAATACAAAAGCAATAAACACAGAAAGTTACAACTGCCCTAGAATTCTTATGAATTCTAGGTCACCTCTGAGGTGACCACTGGACTTTGGAACTTTCCGTTACTTTTTTTGAAAAGTATCTCTTTGCCTGCTTTTCCAGGTCCAGGCAGTAGACCCTTTTAGCTGAGGGACCACTTGGTGTCCCTCGTTGGTGTTCCTTTGTCACAAGAGATACTTAGCTTCTTTGACATGCTCTAGAAAGTTCCTCTCCAACCATTCCCTCACACAATTTTTTTCATATTATTCTATTTTAAAATACCATAGCAGATCCCTGGCATTTTAAATGCAAAGGGAAAATGAATTCAAGTATTAAAATGAGGTTAAAAGTAAAATATTTGCCTATCCACTTTGCCTTAGGTCTACATTCTACCTTCACTCTGGCTACCCACTGAGATTGTCAGTTTAAGCTATTATTATTCACAAAGTATATATCTTATATATACATGAGTCAATATACATATGAGAATTTTAATATGAATATATGTATCTATCTGTGTACCTACCGCAATAAAATGGCACACTGCTCCAAAAGTCTTAGGAAAATTTTGAAATTTAAGTATTTTAGGAGCACAAATGTGAAATCACAAAAGCATTTAAAATTTACTGCCTAAATTTTGTATATACTTATTTAGTCTTCCAATTTTAGAAAGTACATTTTTAACATTACCTTTTGTTTTCAGTCACATGCTTGACCTTCAAGGATTCAAATGTATATACTACTTTACCCCCTGTTTGGTTCAGTCAGTCTTACCTATTGTTCCATCCCAATATAAATAAAGCTCTAGCATTCTTTTCAGAGTTGTACTGTACAACATTGTGTGAATGAATCAGAAATAATTTAACCAACATTTTAACATAAAGTTTGGAGCAAAGACAGGAAAATGACCAATAACCAATAATGCCTTCACTCTAAAAACTATATATACACACACTCATACATACACACATACCCCACTGGCAAAACAATAAATAAAAGCAAAACAAATCATTCTTGCAAGAGTGAAAATATTGAAATCACTCTCTTAAAGCCTGATCTTGGCGGTATTATGGAATTTTCTCAGATTTATTATTTTCATATATCACCACCCTCATAATTAAGACATGCCTCAAGTTAGTTTTTATTTTACCCCCCCAAAATTAAAAATACTAATTTATAAGGAAACTTGTTCTAAGTGCCCAAAAACAGAATAGTGGATCACATGATGGAAAACTACTCAGGATCAAAAAAGGTAAATTCAAGTCATATGGCAATGTGGAGGAGAAAGGTAAATACCAGGTGGTGTCACTTATATCTAGACTATAGAGACCAAACTTAGGACCAGTCAAAGACAAGCTTAAAAACTAACACTTGACACCTGACTATAAAACTGAAGCACCCTGATGGGATTGTGGGGGAAGGGTAAGAACAAAGTGGGAAGGAAGCACAGTGGACTATGGTGGTGAACCACAGGTGATTTGGCGTATTACAGGGGCAATGGGGAGACGGAGTCCTATATTTAGAAAATATCAACAATAACGTAAGCTAATATCACCTCAATTTCAAGCAAATACAAAAAAACTTCAAATTTTTCAGTTTAAGTACCTGCTTCTAAATATACTACACCAACAATAAACAAAATGCGATTTAGTTTGACATTTTCTTCTGGATCAAAGAAGAAGATGGCCACAACAGACCAATATATGTAGTCTCATTTCTAAATTCAAGAGGTTGAAAAGTCACAGCCAACTGGACCCCCAGCAATTAGATATCCCTCACTTCCACCCCTCACTTCCAGTCCTCTCAAGAATATGTGTAGTGCTTGCTTACCAGTTTCAGAAGCTTTCCAAGGACATATCTCTGAGAGCAAATGTATTGCTAAGACCATCATCTGTACGGCACCTGTGAGTAAAGCCAGTTAAAGATTTAGTACTTCTGAGGTAGGTAGGTAGAT
>PVHY01006339.1:35891-75403 GCA_004024945.1 Uropsilus gracilis
TAGATAGATAGATAGATAGATAGATAGATAGATAGATAGATAGATAGATAGATAGATAGATAGATAGATTCACACTAAAGTTTAAGATTGTACTTCTGGGAATCTACCCAAAGGAGACCTCAATACTCATACAAAGGGACACCTGTACTCGAATATTTATTGCAGCACTATTTATAATTGCAAAGACATAGAAACAATCCAAATGTCCCAAAACAAATGGATGAAAATGATGTGGTATATATACACACAATGGAATATTACTCATCAATTAAAAATGACAAATTTGATGAATTTGAAGTCACATGAATGTACCTAAAAAAGATCATATTAGCAGAAACAAGTCAGAAAGAAAAAGACAGAAATCAGATGGTTTCACTAATATATGGGACATAGGAAAAACAAACAAAAGGCCAGGTGGAAAAGTCAAAACAAGCTAACAACTAAAGTACACAAATTGGGAGTGGGGGATGAGTGGGAGGGATCAGGGAAGGGAGGTCAGGGGTAACCCCAGGGAATACAAAGATGTGAAAAACATACATATAAATAAACTACAAAAAATAAGATTGAGGGGAGCGAGGCAGACACAGAAAATGGTTTGTGTTGCAGTCACCCAAAGCCAAGCCTCCATATAAATGCCCTTGGTTATCAAACCTGCCACCTACAAAAAGAAAGAAAAGTCCCAGCCAATTTTCAACTAGCCAACTGGAAAACTATTATAGCTATAAAACCTCTATTCTCACCAAAAATTCAAGGCTTCTACTGCCAATAGCTCTCACAAATCCTGATACAATCTGCTGCTGGAAATCTTTCTTTGGATTTGTTAACATTTAGTCAGTAGTAAGTTCTGCCAGATGTTAGTGCTTACTTTCTTATGTCAGTGGGTTGAGCATCTCCAATAGGGTCCCTTTCCAGAAAGGAAGCAGTAACTAACAATGACCTATGTTGTCCATACTGTGGGAAACATCCAGAGTTGAGCTACAGTGGGGAGCTGCAAAGATCTTGGCCTAAAAGATCCTGCAACATGCTCTCTCCAGCCTGGAACGAGCATGCACAAGTGAGAGACTGATGTTCCCCAAAAAGCCTTCAATTTAACTCAACTCCACACTCCAGCTATCCCCCAACAGTCAATGAGACTCTCCTCCACAGAGACTTGACCTCTTCTCATGTCCCAAAAAGGGACACTGAACAGAAAGGGGTGCAGTGAATGGAAAAGGGTGCCCTGAACTGTCTCCACCACCCATCTAGTTTTTAATCTCCTTGACTTGAATCACCCAGGACATTGAGTTTTGGACATTCCCAACTTAAGAAAGAAAAGCCAAATCACATGTTAATTTTGGTGTGATGAATCTTGCTAGAAAATAGGGGCCTGGAATAGCTGTATGCTTAAAAATACTGGTCAAAACCACGATGAGACTTTTTTAAAAAAATAAGAGGTTACGCGAAGTCCTGGCTCCTTTTGTCTCCCAGCTGCTGTCTCACAGAGCCCTGTACCACTCCAAGGGCCGGAAAGGCTGCTAAAAACAGGCTCATTTGTGGTCAATGTAAAGTAGACCATAGCCTGGTACCCACTCCCTTTACTTTGTTAAAAATAGCATTAATACGCATTCATTGTAGAAAATTTGGAAAATACAGAAAAGCATAAAGAAAATAAAAATTACCCACAGGCCAACCACTCCACTCACTTTTTAACTGCTGATCTAAAAGCAAACACAGAGATCAGAAGGACAGGCAAAAGCCCCTGAACTTTTCTGGTTCTTTTTTACATAGTTTATACCCAAATATTTGTTTAGCTGAGGAACTGGCAGCAAAATGACTAAGCAAAAAAATCGCCTTTGAATCACAGCATCTTAGAGACAGAATAGACAAGGCCAGATTCCACAGGAATCTCTTTCACACTACCTGGGAAGAGAAAGTAAGTCTGCTTTGGTTCATTGCTTCCAGGAAGACACTTCTAGATAGTCAACTAGACTCTAGAAGTTCTATTTGCCAAGAAGTGAGCATATCTAACATGCCTCTTCCTCACTGGCCTTAATCAATACTCTAGAACAATATGGAATAAGCTTAACCCACTCTTCATCTTATCTTAAGCATCAACCACCAGTTCTTCTCACTACTCTAATTTAACAAGTAAGCTCTTCTGGACATTCTACTCTGGATAAGCTCTATTTTATTCAAATCAGGGTATCCAGAGCTGAATCAAGAAATTGAATCTTATTGAATAATATGTCAATTTTTGCAATAACGACACTGAATATTAATACCAACCAAAGAGTCAAATGTACATTTAAAACTTTTTCTAATTAGAACATTAATTAACTCAACCGGATTAGCCACACCCCGCATGGCAGATATTGGCAAAAACATCCACTAAAATCATTCTATCCCATGAAGACCCATTAGACAACTTCAGCACCTCCTCAAAATGATCTGATGTTGAGGCTATGTGTGTCATAGCCATCCTTCCCAAGCCATAGTAACTCTGACAAATTAAAACCTTAAATGTGCAAGACAAAACTTTCAAATTTAAAAGACAAGAGAAAAGACTACACAATATTAGTTATGAGAAAACGTTACAGAAGAGATGGGGGGAATTAACCATTAAAAATTAATAAATTGAACTGTATTATTAAATCATCCTCATGATTGAAGGGCAAATACTATGAGCATCAGTTCCCTCAGGAAGGACTAACACACCAAGACACATATGAGTGTTGTATGTGTTCCCATGGAGAAATCCCGAGAAAGAAAGGAAGAAGTAGGACCAAGGGTCTCAGGCAATTCATTACGGGTGACCTGTTCAAAGTTGAAACACCAGTTTGTGTGAAAGGGTCGGTACCTGGAGAAGAGGTTGGACTGAAAGAATATAAAGTGAAGCACAAGTCACTAACAAGAGTTAGTTTTGCTAAAGCGTAAATATTTTCTTCTTCAGAAAATATTTTTGACCTAGTTATTTCTTAAGCACTACTTGGTAATCTCAGTATCATAAGGTATCATTTCTATTGAAATTCCCTCAGAGCTATTCATTTTCTTATATGCTTGGTGAACTTACTTTCTGAGCTCTATTTTGCTCCTCTATTTCCATGAAATAGTAGGAGGCCTACAATAAGAGTGTTGATCATCCAGAGGCATTGAACTTGTTACTTTTAGGTACAATAAGGTACTCATGACTTTGGACAAGTTTATTCCCTTTGGAAAGTTCTTGGTAGATACTAGAGTCTTTGATCCACTTAGCTACTTTGTCCTTAATCCAAAGTCTCCCAAGAGTAACAATAATATAGGTATATATCCTTTGTTCAGGAAAAGTTGTATCTGAGTTTCTCTGTGATTATGTTTTTCAGCTCATATGTTTATGTATTTGTTTCTAGGTGGCAGCTTTGCTAGCATTTTTCTGTATTTCCTGCAAGCCCAGCAATCCAAGTATGAGATGGTTTATGCAGATCCTATTCTCTGCCCCTCAGAAGGATTTTTCACAGTATCTCATTCACTATACTTGTGGATCCAAAGTCCTGAGTACCCAATTTTGGGTAGAACCCAGTGACCAAAGGTTGAACTGCCACATACTACAACAATATCTGCTTTTCTTTGCACGAAACTCACCTTACATTCTGGTGGCCATCATGCTCCTTGCCATCATGTCAGTCATTTCATCCCTCAGAGTTGGATTTTAAAAAAATCTTACAAATGGCCCAAGAAAATTAAAAAGTAGAAAAGATTGACATTTGGTGGCTTTTTTAACTCTTCCTAAACAACAACTCTTCCTCTGCTGTTTTCATTCTAAAAACAAATGAGCCAAGTCATCCTAACTTGTGCCCAATCTAATTAAATTACATCACAAGATAAAGAACAGAGAGAAGAAATATGACTACAATGCTAATGTGAAACAATTGAAAATTTAGTTAGCAAATTCTGAAATAGTTTACAATTCTGTTTTCACTTTGCAACACTGGCTTATAGCCAGACAGAGAAATGAAAGCCATTTTGCTATTCAAATGCTAGTAGAGCCCATATCAACTTTATATTGAAAGACTCCAGTAGGCTAGTATGATTTTTCTGCTTTACTCTAGCTCTAAATTATAAAATATTCAATCTGTCCCTCTTTGCTTTTGTCTAACCCATAGCAAATAAAGCTTTAGCATTTGTAGTCAAAAACACAATCTGCCATCTTTTATGTTTCTCTTCACATGCAAACAAAACTACATCTAAAATTCTGGCTCCATTTAGGATGCAAAAGGCACTTGAAGATACAACATTTTCTTGCCCTTTCTTACTAGTTGAAAGCATTCTTTCTCAGATCTTATTCAATCAGCTAGCAGAGCCGTACTTTCTAGAGTTCCCAGCTATATTTTGATACTAGCTATACTAAAACAAAGAAAAGGATACAGTGAATAATAGAATCAGAATTATAACTATAAGTAGTTGTTTTATATCTTTGAGCACACCTGTGTTGTATGCTTAAATATTGATGATAGCTAAATTTTCTTCATAGATTCTCCCTTGGATTGTCTTATAGAGTCTTAGATCAGAATGAAAAACTTTTTATTTCAAAGTATCTTTTATTATGACTTCTACCACTTGCCCAGTTTTGAGTTCAGTTGTGAAGTACACATAACTTTCTTTCTTAATATATCCAATTTCTTGAGATGAGGCAATAAGTTCCTATCAAAAAATGAATTACTTTGCTCCCAACAAAGATAATTCCAATGAACTCTCCAACATAAAGAAGGCTGAATGAAATATTTTTAGGAATTTACTTAAACAATAATGGAAATTGCTAACTAGTATAGAATATTGGAAATAAGAAACCCCAGGAACCTGAAAACCTGAATCTGAGGTTTTGAGCCATTTTATCCCTAGAAACATTTCTTGACTCTGGATGAGGCAGATGTGTGGATAAGCTACCTTTAAGCGAGCTCCCTAGACCAAGAACCAGACACTACAATCAGGGCCTGTGGAGAAGCTCAGATTCTGGCAACTCTCTTTGCTTCTGCTTGGCCAGCCTTTAAGATGAACAAGAATTAAAGCATCATCTATAGAGGCTGAACTATAGCTTTAAATCATGAATCCCTTAAAAGTGAACAGAGTGAATCCCACACTGTTGGTGCTGCCCAAGCACGTGGGAAAGCAGAGATAAATCCTCTCTAGAAGAAAGAAACACCACCTTAAGATTAAATGATTGCAAAACAATATTCTACTAAAATTTAAATAATGCAAGCTAACGAGTCACAGGACATTCAAGAAAATATGTTGCTGATTATCACCACAATGGCAATTACACACACACACACACCAGAGAGGAATCACAATAGATCTATGCAGATATATATTATTGATCTATGGAAATGTTAAGTCCGTAAAATAGTGGAGATTATAAGATATTGAGACAATTGGATACCAGTATAAATTAAAATAGAAGGTACATCTAGCTAATACAGGCACAAAAATTAAATAGCAGGTAGATTTCAAATGTAAAAGTAAATACAAACATTCTAGACAATATAATAAGATCAATAAAGTATAATGACAGATGAAGAGAATGTTTTCATAACCTTGTAAGTTAAGACTTTTCACAAAACAGAAAATGCACAAGAAAATGCACAATAAAGGAAAAGACTGATAAAATGAACCACATGAAAACCATAAACCTCTGTTTATGAAAAGGCACTATTAAAAGTAAAGAGGATGGCTACAAAATGGGAGGTCATACATATAATACATGCACTTTTGGTTCACAAGTCTACACATCTTGCAAATCTTTAAGTCTCTTACTGATCAGTAAGAAAATGATACTTCAATATAAAAAATGGGCAAGAAATTTGCATTAGGTCTACAAAGAAGAGACAATCTAAAACTGTTAATAAAGCATATGATAAGGCCTCAGTTGCATTGTTAAACAAGAATGCAATAAGTGCTCTACAAGTTTTCTCTTCAATACTTGGTGCCTGGACAGTAGAATGGACCAATCAAGTGCAAATTAATGAGCCCAATCATGTTCAAGTCTAGCTCATAAGTTCATTATTCAGATTGAAAATGGGGAACAAGCTGATTGGTGCTAAATGGGCACAGTTAGTCACTTAGAATTGAAAATAACCCAATCAGGTTTTTTTTGCAGGGCACGAGACTCTGAAAGAAATAGAAGGCAGAAACCAGCTTAGGAAATTCTATTCCTGCCCTCCAAAGAAAAAATAAACAAGATGGATCAATAGTCAACCTTTGAAGAAAGAAGTACCCAGCAACGGGCCTTCAAAGAAAGAAGAGAAACTGCAGACCTTTATAGATTACTGGTTGCTGCCCTGCCTCCAGCCTGGCTTCTGGCATTGCCAGAAAGGAGGACGTTGGCCTGGCATCTCAAAGAGTTGTTGTACCATTGATTCATTCTAATAGCTCGCCGAAAGCAGTAAACACCGGTGTGTCTGACACTGCCTTCCTGTCACCAGTGTCACCAGTGTGGATGGATACTACTGGCCCATGCTATCTAGCATTGTTGACAGGTGACTGACACTCTGTGTCTGGGGTACCTTTGAGAACTGTCCACCACTTCTGATCATCTGGCACCACCTGGTTCTGCTGCCTCAATTGTCTAGTCAAATACCCAATGGCATTCAGTGGTGTTCAGACTATTCCTGTAGGCTGTTGTGGTATCATCTCAGAGCACCTCCAGCTGCCTCCATCATTGGATTCTGGCTCACTGCTTGCTGGTGGCCACAAGTTGCAGATGCTCAATGATACAACAGCACCATCTTGCATACACAGTCTTCTGTTTGGGACTTTTGAATGCTACCAGATACTATCTGGGGTGAGGGCCAACTTTTTGTGGCCTTAACAACTCTTTGTTTCCTCTACTTGATACATAAACCCCATTGTTGGTATTCCCTGAGCTTAAATGGTCTTACAATTGAGCTCACAGGTAAGAACTCATAGAGAGTGTAGAGAGTGACCTGTCCTTTGCCTTGGCACTTTTCTTTCACTCTCTATAGCACTATTACACTCTTTCAATGAGATGGGGCAAATGAAATCTCATAAATGAATGATTGTAATATAAATTGCCATACCCATTTGTTTGGCATTAATTAGTATAGTTGAATGCAACTGACTCAACTCTTCTTTTATGCCACCTACATTAAAAGGAAATAAGCAGATGTGCACCATTATTTCTAATAACTCTAAAGTTGGGAACTAGCCAAAAGTTCACCAAATGATATAGACATAGCCGTACAATTCTTAGGAATTGTATGAATAGACTCTGAAACAACACTGCAGATAAATTATGAAAATTTTGTGAAATGAAAGATCCCAAACTAAGAGAATGGTTTTATATAAATTTCAAAAATTGAACATTAACTATAGTATAAAAAGATGCATATGTATAGTGTCATTAAAAAGATATATATGAATGTGATGTGTATGAATGTGATATATATATATGAATATGATATATATAAATGTGATCATTCTAAATATTATGTAGTGGAAATTTGGGGAAGACAACAGATAGTGCCTGGAATCCACAAAGAGTGTTTCTGGCAACTTTCTAATTCTTCTTGGCTCATGATTAGAGACCAGTTATAAAGAGTCACTGACTACATTTTTTCTGTTTCTTTTCTATAAGTATTTTTATATTTCTCAATAAAAAGTTGAAAAGTAGTCAATAATAAAATAAAATAAACTTTACCTTAAAAGCCAAATTTTTGCAATGTCCTCTTTTGCTATGTTTTCTCTTCTAATTGCAAATAGTAGAACATGATCTATAAAGTATGAAAGAGTTCATCCACAAATTTACATTGTGGATTTAAGAGAAATGCAAGTGCTTGTTGTTAGAAGTTAATTAAGATATTGAGTAGCAATAACTTATTGAGTCTTTTCTTGAAGGAGGCTGTTTTTTCCCCCTCTATCTTTTCTTTCATACTTAGTCTACACCAATGGGTAAAAAAAGGAAGAAAAAAACAAATACCAAGGATGCATGGCTACACAAAAGCAAATGAAATTCAATACAAAAATGTGTTGACCTCTCCCTTTTCCTTTGTTGATTTTCACTCTAACAAGCTGCTTTTCAGTATTTGTCTTCTGTTGTTAGTGTTCCCTTTTGTCTTCACAGTTTCTTCAAATTACAAGTACCTCCAAACAACCTTAATTCAAATGCCTTTAATTATAAGCTGAAATGCATGTTTTCTCATTTTCTACTACTTTAAAATTTCCTAACATGATGACCTCACTGCTATTCTGAAGTTCAAAACCACATGTACAGCTACTAATCTATTGTGGATTTGTGCCAAGTGTCACTCCTGTCCTTGGCACTCAAGGGCACAGATGAGATTGTGATCATTAAAAGCCCCTAGGGATGAGCATCTTATACTTCCATGCATATCTTGCAAAAATCCAATTTTGCTCCAGCATAACACTGCTTTTCAATTATTCTAAAGATAGTGTCTGTTTATTATATGGATATGGCCGTTCTATGCACACATCTTTTCCCTTAACTTTATGCACCAATAACTTTATAGATTTCTGGCTTTGTAAATAAAATTTCAGTTCAGCCAAAAAGAATTTTTCTGCATCAAGTCTTACTAAATCTGATACTTACTAAATAATCTTCTATAATGCCTAATGAATCACTAATGCTGTCCCTGTTACTTTTGAAAGAATTCAAACCAACATTATTTCTTGCTTAAATTACTACAAACTTTTTCAATGGTCTTCCTGCCCTAATATTTATCCATTTTGGGTGTTCATGCTAATAACCCATCACTCATCCTGTTTAAAAGTTTTTTTTCCTTTTAAATGTTCCCAGCGTCTTTGGAGTAAAGTCCATTCTTAATAACCTACCACCAACATTCTTCACAATCTGAGTTCTGATAATGTAAAGATGCTCCTGGCTCCAGTATCTGGAGTTACTTTTAAGTGTCCTGGAGATGTTGACTCTCTCCCCTTTCTCCTAGTGCATTGTTCCTCTATACAGATACCCCACTCTGAGAATTTTCTACAATTTGGCCATTTTCCACTTGACTTTTCACTTGACCTTAGATCAAAGGTCAAGAAGTGGTTCTTGAACTTTCAGTCTCAGCTTAAACATCACTTTTTGTCTGGATTCCCTTCACAAATATCCAAGTCTGGGTTACACACCACCCACCATGTAGTTTCATAAGACTCTATATTTGAAACCCCCCTATAGAATTCTTATAACTTTGAATTAATCACTTCATTCCTTTCTGTCTAAACCACATGCCAATAAGCCTTATGAGGGTAGAGCTGTAGCTTCACCATGGCTAGTACTGATGGCTAATACCATCTTGTTATAACTAAAAAAATTACAACAGTGCAAAATGAATGAAAAGTTTTAACTAATGTGAATTTCAAAAAAATTATGCTATTGTTTACTATTTAATAATAGCTAGTCAGGAAACTCCAAATGGAAGAGTAGAGAACAGAATACATACATAGCTTTTCTGTGATGGATTGAAGGAAAAAATGCTATAAAGTATTAACAGATGGGAAAAAATCTGAATGATTTTCTGATGTGCTTCAAGTGTCTTGCCAAAATTTGAGAAAAACATACTGATAGGAATAAACAGAAGAGACCATATTTTTCAAACCCCCACATCAAAACAGATGGTCTCAAAAGTATTCTTATGACTTATAAACCTACCTACAAAAATACTCTAAAATGTTTAGAAATAAATCATGAGTACGATTCTTAGAAAATTAGCTTCTTAGGATAAGACATATACATAAAATCAGAAATTTGTATTTTCTGCATCGATAAGTGTAGTAATTTGTGATGTGCTTGATGAAAAAAAATGTGAGATGACTAAGTTCTGAAGGAATCTTCATAATGGAATCTTAACTGGAATGCAAGTAATAGAATTGGTTTAATCCAGCAAATCCAGCAAAAAGTGTGTCTCCATTTCTGTGCTAGGATTAAAGTGACTGCATCCTCAAATTGGTGACCCATGGACTATTTAGCATTTCTAGGCTTCTCCTTTGCACCCCAAACCGTATTAAAAAGAGAAGAGATTTCCTTCCATTCGATGTCAGCATCTTAGTTCATGTCTCATGAGTTCAAATTGGGCACCATGTCCAATGTGATGTAGCTGTCTTATAGACTTTTCCAGAGGTAAAAATAATGGGATTATGTCATGTCAGACAGATTGTTTCTTTGAAACTCCATGACAGCTCTGAAGAGAAGTGAACGCATAATTAAGAGGGTTTTCTTAGGAGGAATAGAGTAACAAATGCTGAGGAAATAATCAAATTCTTCTTGATGACAAATGATATCATTGATATTTAATTATGGTTTTATAATGTTTCAATTATGCTCTCTGAGGAAGACACAGAAAGAGCATACCATTATATTGTATAGATTTTTACTGGGATTCAAACTGAACTTAAATTTAGCTCTAAAACAGAAGGAAAGGCAATTCAGTACCTAGTTCTTATTAATCTTAAGAATAGACTTACAGGTTTACCAATAAGAGAAAAAATACATGTAAATAGGTGGTTATTAGAAGGGACGTGGGGAGGGGAGATGGTCAATTGAGGAATGGGAGGTAATGCTAAGATAAAGGGTAGAATTGGAGTTGTAATGATATTTAACGTAATATACACACACATTGATTCTCAACCATGTACACCTAAAATTTATGCAACATGATAGTACAATGGTATTTCACTTAAAAATTTCCTTTTAATGTCTTAAAAATCATTTTTTAAATTTTAAATGAAAAACAAATGTTCAAATGCAAGACTTTGTTCAAATTTAAAAGAAGTGTGACCATTAAAACATGTTCTGTCTGGTTAAAAATGGATTGTTTTAGGGCATTATTAATAAAATATGTTTTTAAAAAATAAATGCAGTTCATAAACTATAGATTGATAGTTGGAATTGAAAGACATATCTGATTGTTAAGTGACTTCAGTCCTTTGTTTCTTGAATAAAGTAAGAAATACATATGATATACCCAAATCTGTTTATACATCTTGTTTAGAAAATGCATTTCAGTTGTGTATTTCACTTTTTTGGCTTCTTCAAAGAAATCATAATCCAAATTTGAAGATATGAGCAATAGAAAGACAAAGTAAGCAATATATACAACTTGCCTCTAAATTGAAACTGCCTGAAAGCACATGCTGATGATTTGTTTCATGGTGTGCCTGAGTTGGCTATGCTAGTAGATCTAGTCTGAGTCTGTGCCCTCAAGCTCATAGCTTTAGTCCTTTCCCACACAAGAGATCTCATAATATTGTGGGTAACATACAAGTTAGAAACCCAGAGGAAATTGTAAAGTCATTTTTATTTTTTCAACTCACTATTTATGTTTAGAATACTTCTTTCCTTTACTTAGTGTATATCTTTAATTTTCTCCAAGAAAGTTAAACAAAACTCAAATTTAAAAGTTAATAAAATTTGATTTGATAAATCTTTTTAAACAATGTTAGGATTCAATTTTCCTACCCAAATGGAACCAAAGCAAACATTAACTATGTATTTTTACATTCAGTCTAGAAGCTTTTTTAGAGATTATTTTTTAAAGGACAGTAATAAATAAAGTTCTGAAGAGGCATTTAAGAATTTTTCATGTATTAAAATGGGAATGAAAAGATATGTTAATATGCTTCCATGTATTTTTTAGATTCTGAATAGCAGAAAATCTGTGTTTGTCTTTGTGTATGTAAGAAATAGAAAGAACTCATGCTGGAAAAAGCTTCGGGAAAAGCAAAACTTACTGTCATTGTTTCTGCTTTCATATGTTCATAGTTGACCAGAGTTATCCTCTCCAAGGAGAAATGACTCAAAAATCTTTTAAAAACCATGGAATCTTGCACCTTCTCTTGGTGACTGTGAACTGCATTTATTCCCAAGGTCAATGTGGTTACCAGAGCTTGCTTTTCTAGGACAGAAAATAGTTTGTTACTCAAGAAAAAAAAGAACCACATCATATTATTTACATAAATATAAATAAATTATATTTATCGTGTAATTTAGATAAAGAGAGCTTAGGCCAAAATCAAAACAAAAGACAGGATATTTGCCCTTTAAGCAAAGTCTCTTTGAAAAGCCCAAAGTTATTTATAGAACAGTCCACAAGATTCTGTTCTAACCTTGACTCCATCACTCCTTTCTTGTGAGTCTTCAACCTTGTTTTTCCAAATCCAACCTTCCAATTTTTGCTCCTGTTTAAGAAAACAGATTCTGTAAAGTCCATCAAATTGCAAGGAAATGAGGGATAACCGTAATAAGCACATTCTATAAGAAAGGAAGTCTGCCACTAAAAAAAGGCCAATTTTAAGATCATCCCATAATTGTTTAGCTATCCAAGATCATATATCCAAGTCCAAAAATGGCAATCTCCCCCAACTCATTTTATAAAGAAAATACAAGTTTATTGCCAAGCCTGATCAAATATATTCTCCTGAATTAGAACTGAGTGTATAAGTGAATTACTCATCTCTAAGTTTGCTACACATCATATATTGGTGTCTAGACAAACAACAACAAGCATCCTGACACTCTTAATTTTACCCAGGAATAACTGTTCCTACCCCGTTTAGACAAATCCCTATTCTGTATGATTGCAACACCCAGATCTTTCACACCTGTTCTGCTCTCGAATATTTCATCAGAAAGAAGCCGTTTTTCAAGATCTCAAGATCCTATCTACCACGAGTGCCATCCTCCTCTTTTGTCCTGCTACTCAGATTTGAGTTTTGGCTGTTCCTTGTGCCTGAATATCTTCCCTGATAATCTGCTCTGGCCAGCACCCATTCTATGGAGAAGAACTCTGACCCCGAGTCTCTTTTTATAGCTAAGGTCTTGCAACCGCTGACGCTAACCCTGACACTCATGGCCCTGACACGTCCCAGGCAGGCACCTGGTTGCTGACTGGTGTGATCTGATTGCTGTCAGGATGTCAGAACTCGTAGGACCTCCGTTCTGCTGGACTGCACCATCTCTGACAACATAAGTTCGGTTCTGTTTCCGCACCACTGACCAATCCCTATGGCCATGTTTGTGTTGGGTAGCAACGCTTCCATATCAGACACTTTTTTAAATTTTTTTTAAATTTATTTATATATATTTCACATCATTTCAGTCCCTGGGGGTCACACACCACCTCCCCTCCCCGCCCGCTCCAGCTGGTCCCCACTCTCCCCTTGTGCAGTTTCATTTGGTTGACCATATATTAGTGAAACCATTTGGTTTCTGTCCCTTTCTATCTGGCTCATTTCTGCTAGAATGATTTCTTCTAGGTACTTCCAGGTTTCCATAAATTCATCAAATTTTATCAGACACTTTTTTAACAGTCTCCCAAGCAAGGCCTGACAATGACATATCTTCCTTAAAAGTTACCCTCTGACCATAAGTACCAATATTTGTAAATGTCCCCATCACAGCATGCAGAGAAAAAGAAAAGAAGAAGAACTTCAATAAGTCACTACTATCTATAAGCCAATAAGTCAATAATCTCATGGGGAAACACAGACATATAACATAGGTAGACACCCACACCAGACTGGAAGATAACCCATCTGTAACTTACTGAATGGTAAAATGGCATGGTTTTGAGAGTATATAAAGCAGTTTCTTGCATCATTGGTACTTGGGGAATGCTTGGTTCATTCTCTGTTTGGTGACTGAAATTCTAGATGCTGAGTCTATTTTGGCTCTGCCTTTCACGTTCCACTTGTACTTTCTAATGATATATCCAGTCAAGGGTTTTCACAAATAAGTCTTTCTATTCCTGTTGTACCTTTTATTCTCAGTTCTCAGGCATAAAGCTTTCTGGATAAAGTTCTGTAGTAAATCTTGACACCCACTTTGACCTAAGAGTTAAAAACCAATAGCTTAAGAATAATAACATAGTACATGGGAAACTGTTTGGACACATTTACTCCAACATGCAATTTCCAATATGGATTTAAGTACAAAGCAGATATTAAGAGCATGTTTTTTCAGATGAATGGGCAGACTGTGTTTCAATACAAATACTCACACAAGAAATCTCTTACTAAATGATTTAGAGGGATCAACTCATGTAGAGAAAAGCAAGAGGATCAGTTTGGGTATATACAAGAAGACAATGTCTCTGTTAGAAATATTGGAGTATCCTTTAAAGGAGAGATGTGAAATTCTATATGTCGCTTGATTAACATGGGCAGAAATACCATTTCTCAAACTGTAATTTAGTCTGACTTTCAGCATCATTTAGTGGTAAATTTCAGGCATGTTATATTACAATTAAACTCATAGTCTCTCTAAAGCAGATGTTGCCCACCATTACCAACATGTTTTCATCCATTTATTCTCGCTGAGATGAATCTATCAGGACTTACCAAAACTTCCCTTCTGAATGCCAATTTCTCATAGATATTTCTCCTATTTTATCCCTTTTCAACATTTCTTTTTGTTCTGCCTTCGGTTTGCTATGAGATCCCTATGCTATCCTCTCCCCACTGAAAATACCATTTCTCATAGCTGGAAGAGGAAGAACAATAGCATTGCAATTTGGTTTTGAAACATGTGAGTAGATTCCTTGCTTTAAAGTCTTAACCAGATGAAGATCTGTTGCCTTGACTCAAGCAGGCAAAAAATCCAGCTGTATAAGAACCAGAGTGTTACATGTGTACTGAGAGATGTTTTCAGTTTGTTTCTATCCTAACTTAATTGCTAGGCAATTATGAAGAGTGGAGAGTAATAATATTATGTTGGAAAGGTTCTTATGAGGATTAAGTGAGATCTTATTTGTCAATGCACTTACAGCCTAATCAAGTTGTCTTCATTTGAATCAACTGGGCTTTCCTTTAACAATTAGACTCTAGTCTAAGAACATAATGGGACATTTTTAAAATCACTTTCATGACTCTGGTCCAACATTTGTAAATACTTACAAAGGGAAACTATATCAGAAGTAGATTTTATATAAAATGGCCACCCATTAACTTAGTAACTGGCTTTATGCCACATTCAGAAAAGAATAAGCGTAGTTAATCATTATTTTAAAGTAATGTGCTTCACTAAAATATATCAATTAATGCACAAATTAAAAGCCTATAAAGGAATATATAAATGAAGCAGCAATTTAGATATTATCCTCTTTCTTGGATTCTTGACATAAGGTTAACTTTGGTAGTGGGATTAATTAATTAAGTCTTTATTTGAATTTAGTATCATTTCCCAAATTAAAAAAATTCAAGAGTAATGACAATGAAATTAAAGCTAATAAAACAGCTTTTAGTAAGAAAGTCAGTTAAATCATAAACATCAAATAAATAGCTTTCGTAAATGTTTCAGAGCAATAGTTAATTTGGGGGGGGAGTGCTTACAAAAAATTCTGTTCAAAATCCCAGTCATAAATATTTGAAAAACAAAGCAACTCAACAAAAATTTTCAGTCAAAAATTAAGAAGAAAGGGAATACAGGGGCATAGGAGAAGGAAGAAAAGGAAGCATTGAAAATAATTGTGCAAAAGTTTCTTAATTTATCTTAGTAATCAGGAAGAAATATTTTTAAAATGAGAAATACTGAGAAAATCATTTTTAAAGACTCTACAAAAACACTATAGGGTTACAATAATTAAAATTGTTAACGCATGAATAGACAACAAAATAAAATAAAAAGTGTAGTCAATTCTTATTATGTAAGGGCTGAATATATATGTAATGTGACATTTCAAATCCCAGGAGGAAATGGACTAGTCAATAAATGATGTTACTAAAACAAGTCTCCACTTAAAAGACAAAATACTAAGAAAACTAATTTCTAAATATCCAAAGAAAAATTTCCAAATGGACTAAACAATTGAACATAAATACTAAAGGTTATAAATAATAGAAGATAATATAGTCAAAATCTCTGTTATCTCACAGCTCCATCAGGCAGAAATTAGAGATAATATATACACAGTAGATTAATAATACAGAAGAATATCACCTGTCTTGAAGGAGTGAACCATATTTTCATATAACTCGGAGAACAATGTCCACATTATGTTGTCAAATAAGAACAACAAATTACAAAATATCCATATGTTTCCATTTCTGTAAGAAAAATAGCATACACATGCAGTGTGTGTGTGCATTATGATTATATTACTATAGTTATCACTAGCAATAAAACTGGGGAGGGGGTGAGATTTCATTTCATACTGTCCATACTGCTCACTAATTTTCATGAGATTTTTAGAACAAGCTTGTACTACTTATGTAATTGCTTGTAAATAAACTCAATGTTTTAAATTGTTTTAGATTTACAAAGAAATTAGAAGATGCAAAGTTCCCTTGTCCCCAAACCAGTTTTCCTTACACACATCAGTGTAGTATCTTTGCTTTGGTTAGTGAGCCAATGTTGATGCATCGTTATTTAAAGCATATTATGTATTCATGTTTTTATTTTATTTATTGTCCATTTTTCTGCTCCAGGATCTCAACAAACCTGTTCTGGGGGAGTAAGCTGCCAAATCTTAAACTGAGACCTTTCCTTGTTTTTGATGACCTTGACAATTTTGAGGAATCTTGGTCAGGTTTTTGTAGGGTACCCCTTGATAGGAATTGGTTTTCTCTTTCTTCACAGGACTGGGATTCTAGGCTTGCATATGTACAAGCTATTCATGTGTATATGTATATGTATGTATATGTACAAGCTTCTGTTGGAGCATGATGTTATAAACAAGCATTAGACATGAAGTAGGCTCTACACTCCTAGGAGATTACTTTTATTTTTTATTATATTTGCCTTTTTATATATCTATTTTTCACTCTGATTTTTAATTGATTACACACATATATTTTATATCATTGCCTACCCTGAGGTTCTCTTAGCACCTTAGCACCAGTGAACCATCATCTTAATCTCTCATGCCCATCCCTCCACTGATTTTTCCCTCCTCCCCCTCTTTTGCTCTATGCTTTCATTCTGCGAACATTTAGTTTTAAATTTTCCTTGTCCTTTTGTTTCTTTTCCCTATATGCTACATTTAGGTGAAATGATCCAGTATTTCTCTTTATCTTTCTGACGTATTTCTATTAACATGATTTCTTTTAGGTCCATCCAGGTTATCACAAATGAATCAAATTTGTCTTATTTGATTGCAGAATAATATTTCATCATGTACATACACAACAACTTTCTGATGCATCTGTCTGTTTTGGGACATTTGGGTTGTTTCCATATCGTAGCTAAGTCATCTCAAATGACAAAACAAAGAAATATGTGTGCGTATTCTAACAAGTGTACATACAAATACCTATAATTCTATATATATATAGCTTTCTGTATTTAGATGAGGCCAACTATGAGCTCATGATGATTATCTCCAGTTCTAAGCCATTCCCGCATGTAGAGCTCCAATCGCTTCCCCTTGTTTATCTGTGGAAACTACTCCAATAGAGAGACATTTGATTTCCACATCTGCCATCCACTTACTTATTTTTTCAATTCCAGTACATACACATCAGCATCAGAACTGTTTACATATACCCTTACAACACTCAATGTTATCAGTTGTAACATAGAACTTTTGTGCAGACTTAGAGATTCTAGTCATTTCCAGGATCTTTTACTGCCATCTTGTTCAGTAAGGTTGTTTCAAACCCTCATCTCATCCCCTTTGGTGAGACTGTTTCAAACATGTGTAATATAAATAAATTATTTTGTTATAATATTCATTCCTTCCTGGGATACCCCAGCCTCTTAAATAATCTTTTTTATTAATCATCATTGTCCCATAAAGTCCTATGGATTTTACCAAATGCTTAGTAACATGAAACTAACATTGCTGTATCCTATGAAGTAGTTTTATTGTCTTAAAATTTCTCTTTTTTTCACCTATTCATTCCTTCCATTCTCCTGGAGCCCTTGGCAGCTTCTGATCATTTTGTTATCTCTATAGTTTTACCTTTCCTAGGATGTTATATGATTAGAATTGTGCAAGTGCATGCATAAAATGTATACAAATGTATGCATACAAATGTATACATATAAATGTATGCTTACAAATGTATACATACAAATGTATGCATACACATGTATACATACAAATGTATGCATACACGTGTATACATACAAATGTATGCATACACGTGTATACATACAAATGTGTGCATACACGTGTATACATACAAATGTGTGCATACACGTGTATACATACAAATGTGTGCACACACGTGTATACATACAAATGTGTGCATGCACGTGTATACATACAAATGTGTGCATATGCGTGTATACATACAAATGTGTGCATACGCGTGTATACATACAAATGTATGCATGCACATGTATACATACAAATGTATACAATGTAGCACCCTGATATTAGAATCATATAATATGTATCACAGTGGCTGATTTCATTTAGAAAAAGGATTCTAAAGCAAATGATTGTGGTATAGTGAATCTAAAGTATAGAAAAAAGGAATATAAATATCCACTATAGTATAAACTTAAAATACAGTCTTACTAGAACTCAAAAACATTAGGAAACACCCAGTAATCATCTTTTTTTGAAAAATTATTTCCTTAATTCCAAACCCTGTAAGAGAATGCAAACACTGTCAGCAGGAACAGTCTAATTACTGGCGATGGTTGGTCTAAGGTAAGAGGTGACCTCCAAAGGAACTAGGGTTTATGCACAGCTAGAATTCAAACCATTTCAGGGATATGGTTAAGAGAGTAATTTTATACTAAATTTGTCTTTGAATACCAGATATCACAAGACTATATTATGTTTAAAAACCAAACACCCATAGGTAGGATACAGTCAAAAATATCCTCCACTTGTCTTAATAGTGTAGCATTTAAAGTGCTAAAATTATACCACATGGAAGCATGAAAAATAAATATAAAGATCAAGCAGTTAAGGGGCCTTTTTTCCTCTGAAGGACAAACTATTGTTTCTTGAAAAAAACAGCATTTTGACAAACTATAAATAAAAGCATATTTAAACCGTTAAATGCTTTCGTATGATTAATTTAAAATCATTAAATAATAAGATCTGTTTTAAATTTGATACTGGCATTGAGATAGATAGAAATAAATCCATATGAGTTGTTCAGCTTGAAGATTCAAATATCTTTTCTGTTTTAGACTTCTAGGTATGCTTACAATCTGAGTCAGATACTTGTAGTATTGTGGTCTTTGCTTCATGCCAAAACCAGGAAGTTCTGGACCAGAAATCTTTCAAGAAAACCTATTCTTATGTGATATTTAATCTGATATTTTGGTGAGTAAAACTCAGCATAATTTTGGATAGGGCTTCTCAACATTTTGGCTGCTTATCTAAAATGAATAGAATTGAACTACTGAAGTTTTTAAATGTTTTAAAACATTTTCTGTAGGAAAGGGAGATCAAATCTTGTTTCCTTAAAAGTCAGATCAAAGAATTTTATAGATATGAGTTTTATGTCTTCTAGATTTTGACCAGAAAATTCAACTTTTCTTCATTATCTGAGAATATAAAGAAATAAATATCTATTGATTCTCTCAAAATAGACCTAGCTTTCCAAAATCTTTAAGAAACTTTGACTAACACTGCAGCACTTCAAAAATGGTACTTTTAAGAACTATTTAAACTTGAAAGGTTTAGGGAAAGAAGAATGTAGGAGCATAGAAAGATCCATCAAATTGCTAGAGATTTGTTTCTTTGAGAAATTAGCCAATGGAAGGAAGGTTTTTTATAGGAATTCAAATCTTTCACCTACCAACTGACAATTGTTTCTTAACCATGATTGGAAAAGCAAGAATATAAGGGAATTAACACCTTTATGCTGTTATTACAAGAGTAAGTTCTTTTAAAAAGTAATTTATTAAAGTAAGAGTGATTTGTAACATTACATAGGCTACAGGCATAGTGTTGGGTAGTATCAAAAGTCTAATAAATATCACCAAAAGTCTAATTTCCATCTACTTCCATATAATTGATCCCCTTTATTCATTTCACGCACCCCCCTCAAACCCATTCCCTCTGATATCCATTGATCTGTTACAGAGCAAATATCAGAATATCTTAACAATACAAATAAAAACCTTTATAGCACACATATCTTTAATCTACTTCTAATTAAGGAGTGGATACAAGGATTTACTTACATGATATTCATCACATCACCTTAATGGTGAATATTAGTAACTTCAAAAATACTTGACAGTATGCTTTATTTGATTTTAATAAATAAAAACATATAAGCTACACTCCTGTGTCCTTTAACCTTTCCAATCATCCTATGAGGTAGCTGCTATTACTATTCCCACAGAGGAAAATCACATGCAGAGATGAAATAATTCACCTGCATTCATACCCTTGAAAGGTAACAGAGCTGGGATTTTAACCCAGGCTACAGACTTACAGATTGCATACACTTAATCACAACAAACCATGGTTACAGCTTAGATCAACCGAGTGCCTAGTTCATTTAACTGAGTACTTTACTAACCTTAACCAACCCAGTCCTCACAAAACCAATGACATGAATGCTTATAATCTCTCTCCACCTTGTTAGTCAATGAACTGAGGTCATTCTCACTAGCAGACACATTTCTTCCAAGCTGTTTTTCTCATCCCTCAACCTTGTTGTCACTATGTCGATGAAAGAATAATCCATGTAGCTTGAGCTGCTCAAATGTCGAGATTCCTCCCTTTAGATCTGAGAAAAGATAAGACTTCTATAGATTACAGGGCTTGGGACAGCTTAATTCAAGAAATTCTTTATTTCTACTTTCAAAGAATTGATCTTCAAAAAGAAAAGCTTATTATTACTTTTCTTATTTCAGAAAATGCACTCAGTAATATACCAAATTTTATTTAGTAAAAGATGGAATAAAAAACTGGATGTCATCACAAAATGACACTTTTTTCTTTCTTTCCTTCAAACTGTACCTATACAAGCAGATGGGTGTTAACTAGACCTACTGCCATAATCATTTCACCATCTGTGTAAATTGAACTAAAACTGGGTGCCCCTCCCCCACCTTTGGGAGCTTGGTAATTAAAAACTCCTGGCAGTTAAAAACTGGCAGAGGAAGCAGCTAGGGGAGGATTTGCATGAGGAGACCATGTGAAGCTGATAGCTGAGAGTTTTGGCACCTGGAGAAGGATGCAGGAGCAGAGCATTCTGGAGAGGAGAGAAAAGAATGGCAGGTGGGTAAAAAGGAGCCCGAGTGACCAGGCTGGGCAGAAGCACCCTGGAAGAGTGAGTTGGTGGTGGCAAGGAGTCATGGTGGCTAGCGGAAAAGTGTCCAGTGTGGAGCGTGTGACACCACTGCAAGGTGGCCTAGTGAGCTGGTACCCTGGTTTCCAGGGATTTGGAAAGCTGATTTGTACATCAGCAATTGTGGAAGAGCTTTGAAGCACCTTGAAGAAGCAGAGCAGCTCGGGATACTGGAGAGAGAAGAAAAGACGCCAGAGAAAGACTGGACTTTGCAGAGTGCCAACCTCTGAAGTTTAGAGAGGCAAAGGGCACCATCTTGGACTGTGTCTTTGGGACCTTTGGAACTGAGAATGGTGACTGTGGTAAGATAACTGCCACTTATGACTTTAAGGACTTTTTGTTTTCCCTGTTGAACTCCCTTGTTGATGAAATCCCTTGTTAAACTGCATTTTGAGTGGCAACTGCTACGCGTGGGTGATACGGACCTGGGGCTTGTAAGTTAAAGGCTTTCCTCTCCTTTTTGACCCGATTTCAGAACCTTCATAAACTTCAACATAGACAGTGAAATATATCAATTATTTCTCAATAAAACTTGAGGAGAGTCTGGCTGTATTTTCTTGACTCATTTCAGAAGCATGATCTTGAGCAGATAATCTTTATAAATTGAGTTTTAGAGAAGTGGTTTTCTTCTGCTTTCACTGAAGATAGAAAAAGAGAAGTTTACTTCCTTAAATATCAGTAGGTTTCAGCTATAGGAATGCACCTTTTACCACGGTACAAAACTTTTGAAATAAGAAAAATAAGTATGTTGGTCAGGATTTTTCTGTCATGATCCGCACGTGTGGTGCTGTACCCTCCAGGTTTACTGCATATGCCTGGCCCAGTGGGAGTGCACATGTGTAAGTGGGCTCACCTGGGCCTAGGATGGAGGGGGATAAAAGGGAGAGGAAAGAATCTTAATAGAATGGGAGCGTACAAGAAAGCCCCAAGAAAAAGCATTACGATTCCTGGGGGAATCACCTGCCTACCAGCCCCCCCTTCCCAGACTTGCCCATTCATCATACAATTGGCTCAGCCACCCTGCCCATGCCCACCTCCTTGCCTGCCAGACTTCCTGCTTGGGGCAACTGTATACCTGGCTCCCCAAGAGCATTAAATCTGTAAAATCCACCCAGGGTTCCAACATTCTTCTTTAGCTGCTAGAACCGTTGCTGGACCTACCCAGACTGGGATGGTTGCTGTGCAAAAATATTAAACCCTTTTTAAGGAAAGTATCTGAGAGTAGAAGTAAAAGAATGTTTTGATTAGGAGCCCAGTTCCACAATATATTCAAGTGACAACAGGCCATCTCTGCAGGGTGGTATAGTAGCAGGTTTGATAATGTAGTATTGTGCTATTTTCCCCCAGCTATTTCTCTTAATTTGTGATTTTCTTTTTTATTTTCTTTTATTTTTTTAAGATTATAAAATTTATTCTTGTTGAAAAATTAGGCCACGGACATGTACCTTAAAATTCCATAAAAGGGATCATCAGTATGTGGGAGGGTTGGAGTGGAGATGGGAGGGAGTGGTCAGGGAGGGAAGGTGGTAGGTGATCCCCAGGGAATACAAAGATGTGAAACACATATATAAACAATTAATAAAAAAAGGAATTAGTACAATTTCTACACTGGAGAGAAGCAGCTCTCCTGCCTGCCTGGCACTATGCAGATGGCTCTCTCTTTCTCCATTCCCTAATAACCCTGTCCTTTTTTTCTTTTTTTAATTTAATTTTTTTAATTTGCATATATACGTATATTTATATTTATATTACATTAGTTCATTAATGTGTACCCCATGGCTTTCCCACTTCACTAACACTGTTAACCATCCTGATCTTTTGTGCTCTTCACTTCCCCCGCCTTCTTCCCCCTCCTCTGCTCTTGCTCCATTGTTCAGTCCCATTGGTTGTTTTTATTTTTTCTTATTCATTTGTTTGTTTTTCCCTATAGCCATCATATAAGTGAGAACATCCTGTATTTCTTTTTCTCTTTGACTTATTTCTGCTAATATGAGTTTCTAGTTCCATCCATGTTGCTGTAAATGACATGTTTGTCCTCCTTGATTGATACGTAGTATTCCATCACGTGTTATGTACCACATTTTTTTTAGCCAATCATCTGTTTTGGGGCATTTGGTTTGTTTCCAAATCTTGGCAATTGTAAACAGAGCTGCAATGAACTTAATTTGTGATTTTCAACCATCTTACAGAAGTAAATGAATGTCTTTTAGAATTTCTGCCTCCAGAAAAAGTAAACAATTGAATAAAAGCCTTTCTCCCCCTCCCTGGCTGTAATATCTATTTTGAGCTTCATTTTAATTGTCTGAATGATACTAGAGTTCGTTCCTTAATGTGTTGAGTTTTTGTAACTCATAGCAGACAAGGGTAAGGAAAAAGCTTTCATGACTTAGAGCATTTTGAGACTCAAAAGGCGTAGTCCTACGTGACCTTGCTAATCAAATGTGTGCATAAATCTGTTGAGGAGCCTTATACTGACATCAGGAAGACGAGAGTCAAAGAGGAGGCTAGGGATTGAAAGAGTCCCAAGTGGAGCCTTGTGTTCCATCCCCAGCTGACTTGTTAGTAGGGAAGATTGAACTAAAAAACTCAGCAAGATGTTTTCTGTCTGTCCGTTCAGGGTGATGGTTATCAGAATCAGAATCACTTGGAGCTTTATCAAACCACAGAGAGCTGCATCCACAGCCAGTGATTAATTCTGATTCAATAGATCTGAGGTGAAGCCTGATATTTGCATATCTAACAAGCCCCAGATGTTGTGGTTCTGGTTGGGGAACAAGTCTTGAAATCACAGGTATGGAGGATTTACCTTTTATTTCCTGGGTGTAGCCTAGTGTGCTGGATATTAGCCATTGTTCCTCCATGTTTACTTTCTGTCCTTCTCCATCTGGCTCCAAGAGGTTGTCTCTTCACAGGATGAACAGAATCCATAGATCATCTGTGGCTCCTGATTGACTGGAGCCCATAGAGGATGCCAAGAGAAGATAAGAGGATGAACACACTATTGACAATAGCCAGGATATGGAAAATAACTCAAATGCCCCCAAACAGATGAATGAGTCAGAAACTTGTAGTACATGTACACAATGGAATATTATTCATCAATCAGAAAAGACAATTATGTCATTCGCAGCAACATGCATGGAGCTAGAAGGAATCATGTCAGCAGAAATAAGCCAAAAAGAAAGAGAAATACAGGCTGTTCTCACTTATCTGTGGGATATAGGGAAAACAGACAAGAAAAATTTTAAACTGTCATCAGAGCTGAAGCATAAAGCAAGGGTAGGAGAGGGCAAAGTCGGAGGAGGGATGGGCACAAGAGGTTAAAATGGTTCACAAGAGATAAGGTAATGGGAATATCTTGGGGTGGACAATGATGCAAAAATATATATATATATAATTAAAAAAATAAGCATTATGAATGTTAATGAGATTTTAAAAAAGAATGAAAATGAACAGAATCCATAGATCATCTTGTACATGGATCCTGATTGACTTGAACCAATAGAAGATGCTAAGAGTGACAGCACTTATTCCCCAGATTTTTCTCTTCCCTGTTACTTCAGGTTGATTGTCTCATACAGAGAACACGGATGTGTTATTGTCTCCAGACCCTCACCAAGCACAAGTAATTGTTCTCTCTTTGCCTGTGGATCTGAAGTTGGTAATAGACCCCACAACACAGCTCTTAACCTTTGTTCTCCCCCAACCCTTCATTTTGCCCCACACCAATACAAAAAATGCCTTCAAATAGTCTCTTCAAATTAGTAGTTTCATGATACCAGCTACTTCTTACCAGCACCTTGACTGGTATAGCAGGATAGGTGGTGAGACTTGCGTTATTCCCCTGCATCCAACATACTTTAGATGAGAGGAACTGAACTAGCAGCCAGCCCCATACTGAGATTCTTGCAGTCCCAACTTGAAAACTATGTCTCTCTGAAGAATGTGGATCTCAGGGACATTCAGGGATTTGAAGAACTCCTGAGCCAGGACAAAGAGGACTCAGCTGTGTTACTGATAAGAACCATCCTTTGGTGAGTCTGATAATCACTAGGAATATGTCATTATAGAGATAACAATAATGAAGGATAAAAAAGACATATATATATATATATATATAAAATCAGTCAATGGTCACACATGAAAACCAGATCCTCCTCATCAAGGAAAAATTTATAGATGTGATAATCCTGAGACTGAAAAATGAGAGCTAATCTAAAATGTTTGAAAACTGGTAATTTTCAAAGATAATAGTAGCAATTTCACAAAAAGAAAGGGAAGGGAAAACCTTGAGTTGATGAATATCAGCAAAATGGGAGTATACAATAGACATCAAGTTCTCAGGGGGTCCCTCAAGTGGATCCAGTGATTCCATTCCAAGCATTTGTGTCCTTGGATATAATTCGCCACATGGAATATACCAGATTGTAGCAATTGTAGAAAATAACTTCCAGGGCTAGGTCATAGAAGACCTTACAGTTTCCTCCTTGTTCTCTACTCATTCTGAAAAGATAAGGGATTGTATTGTGAGAATACACAAGAAATCCTACAGAGAAGTCCTCCAGAGACCACCTAACAAAGTATAATACTTGCCAGTCCTGTGCATCAGCCAGCTTGGACACGAATCCTCCAACCCCAATCTGTCACTCAGAAGACCAGCTGTGGCTAAAATCTTGACTTAAAAACCCATGTTCAGAATGACTTGGCTAAGCCACCACAGGTTTCTTGACCCACAAAATAAAATCTGTAAATGACAAATATTATTTTAAATTACAAAGTTTTTGGGGTAACAGTTCTTAGCAGTAAATGGCTACAGCACATTGACTAACTGTGGGGTGCTGATAATACAGAAACCTAAAAGGTAGGAACTTTATAGCTGGGCAGTCAGCAGGAGCTGGAAGAACTGTGGGGAGACTATTAGGGAAAATCCAAGGGACTTTGAAGATAACTGTTATCAGACACCTGATAGCCTTTGAAGATATTGCTGGTGAAGAGCAACTGAAAAGTGAGAATGCTATTGGAAAGTGGAGGAAAGGAGATCCTTATTATATAGTGGTAAAAAGTTTAGCAACATTGTTACCCATGGCATTGTACAAAAAAAGAACATATATCAATTCACTAGGTATATCACTGGAAATTTAAGATGCCAGTATGTCATTTCAAGAGCAAGTGACAAGAGGATATTTGAAGTCATCAAACAGAATACAAATTCTTCTGGTAAAGTAGCCTTTCAAATAGGTGGGGAATTGTCCAGGAAGTGTGTGGAAGGTGCTGCCTTATTTTTTCTTGACGCTTAAGTTAGAATGGGGAAGGAGAGAAACAAGTTAAAGGAAAGACTTTAATGCAAAACAAATCAGAAAGTATTAAGGCTGAACACTCCAAGCCTCTACAAATGACTGAAAATAAGATGTGGCTTCTGAAGAGCATATCTACAAGACTATCAGGAGACACGACCTGATGAAGCTGAGGATGTGACATTAAGTTCATTTTAAGATTTCCCAAGTGTTAAGGCATTGCTTCGGAAAACCACTCAGTCATACCATTGGGGGCAGCCTCAATTAGCTTCTAAATTTAGGGACAATTTATTACCAGCAGTAGGTAACTAATACAACACATTGTGGAAAATCAGGTTAAATTTTTGCTGTTCTGCCCAACTTTGATATCTTAGATTTCACATCCACAACATTTTACTATCCCAAAGAAAAACATAAATTCAACCACATCAAAACTGAGTTCACATTCTATTTTATTGAATTGAATCACCTACATTTTCTCAATCACTATTTAGTCCCTTTCCCCTAACACTCACTCACATACACACAATCAAGAATTTACTGGATATCTAGAATCTGGCTCCTTAATATCACTTGACATTCATTTCCATTGTTTTAAACAGTCCATGCCTAGATTATCATTTAAGAGAATTTTATCTCTTAAAATCCAAGTGTATCTCTAATAGCCCTACCCATTATCACATGTTTACTATAAATATGAGCTCCCTAAAATTAAAGCCATATTATGGCCCTTTCATTATTGAGAACTTTAATTTTCTTAAGGAAAAAAAAATCAATGGACCACTCAAATCTTGCTATGCTTAGATTCCTGGCTCTATGTCTGCTCTACCCTCCTCCGTGACCTTCCCACGTACATCCTTTCCTCTGCTCATGTCCATTTATAAGATGCACAGTATTTTTTATGGTCTTCATAAATTTGGTATATATGGTTGTCATGGAACCCTCCTACTCATGATACCAATTGTACTGCAAGCACCCCAAATCTAAGTGGATTCTTTATTGGTTCTAGCATTACACAGACATACCAGACAGGGCAGGGTCAGAACTCCCCCAGACCCCCATAAATCTACACATTTTTCCCCTGCTCTCTTTTTCTCTCCCCCCTCTCTCTCATGCTCCCTTTGGTCATGGAGGCCAATGGCAGAAAAGCTCCCTTACCCTACAGTAGCAGAGGTCCTTTACTTCTCTGATAGGCTGATTCTTGTTCATATATTTCAGATGGCACTGATGTCATGACCCCAATCTATGGTATGTGAAAGGGCATGTGACTTAAAATCTCTGAACCTGTCTTCTCATTAGTGAATGAAGACAATAGGAATAACTATATTCTGAACTTCAAGTGATTGCAGGAGGCTCGTGTGACATGTGTTCCTAGGGTGCCTTGTCAGCATCCTCTCATTGTTTTTAGCTATTTCGTAGCTTCGCATGAAGAAGTTTCTCCTCAGAACAGTAAGACTTTGTTTCGAGAGAAAAGATCTCATCCTCAGATAGACTTCAGATGCAGACATGCCACTTCATGTGTAAACACCAGCCAGTCCTCTCCACTGGCTATTCTGAGCCCTCAGACAATGCAGAACCCTCTGGCTAAACATGTCCTCTGAAATACTATTATTTCCATATGATTTTGGGTTTAACGTAACAACTACCTTTTCTTCTATTAACCTTCCTCCTAATTCTTGTGCCCATTTAAAACATTTTCCCATTGAAATAAATTCCATATGGCCCAACTAGTCTACAGTCTTGTCTTATATGAAAATCATGCTCTTGCCTTGAAGCTTTTAAAGTGATAGGTGTTCATTTTCCTGCATTGTAATTATCAAAACATCACGGGTCATCTTATTTTTTTTTTCACTTTGTAATACTTTTTTATTCAGGTAACATTGGTTTACAACACTGTACGTAATGCGTAAACATAAGATTCCACCTCTTCGCATCTATGCTGCCACACCACAAAAGAGTCTTTGCCTTCTTTCCCCTCAATTCCCTGTCTACCTCTATACCATTGCTTTTCCATATTCACAACAATCAATATGCATTCAGTAACCAAACAAGAAGACTCTCAAGTACTGACATTTTCATGCATTCTGCCTAGACTTTTTGAATTAAGTTTAATTCTTGTCTTCTTTTTCACACCTTCCTTTATCTTTTATTATCTTTTCAAAAACATGTACAAAAGCCAAGCATGGTGGCGTGCACCTGTAGTCCAAGAACTGGGAGGCAAGAGGTCTGGGATCGCTTGAGTTTGCGGGTTCAAGACGACCCCAAGCAACATAGTGAGACCTGGTTTTAAAAAAGTTGCTGGGCATGGTGGCGGGCACCTGTAATCCCAGATACCTGGGAGGCTGAGGCTGGGGATCACTTGAGTCCACGGGATCAGGGCTACCCCGGGCAACATAGTGAGAACTAGTTTCAAAAAGAAAAAAAGACAAAATAAAAAACACATACCATCTTTGCTTTAAAACTCCATTGTAAAAGTGATTATTAGTCTGTCAGTTTTTCCTAATGGTGACTTGTTTCCATCATAGGGTAAAAGTTAACTCTATGTAATGATAGATGCAACTATGTTTGCTGGGGTTATCATTTTACAAAATATGCATCTATTGAATCATTATGTAGTATACCTAATTATATCTCAAAAAGAAAAGAAAAAGGGATATGCAGGCTGGGCAGGGAAATAAAACAAAACTATTACTGCCACTTGCAGCCTGGTCCTGACATTCTTCTCACCTGTAGGCTTCTGTATGTGAGAATGAAGCAAAAGGATCTCAGCTAAAAAACACTACAATCCAGAGCGGTGTCAACGCTTGTCATCTGCCCTCCTCTTCTTACCAGGAAGAGCACATGGGGAGTCACAAAGCACTAGGAAACAAGGATCTGCATAAAACCCTATGCATTTAATTTCTTTTAAAAAAGTCGCTGCTTTTTAAAAATTAAGTGTGGGGTGCAGATAACACTGAGATGAAACTCAGAAGTATAATGAGTAAAAGTAATGCACACACTTCATAAATATTCTTAAGTTAACTGCCACATATGACAAAACTGAGAAGAAAATGTTTTTATCTCCATTTCTCCAGCCTCCGGCATTTAATGATTCCAGGGCAGGGGTAACCCGGGGTATTCCCCTCAGTTTCTCCCTCCTCTGTACTAACTCTTTGTGAGTCCAGGTAAGAATGGAGAAGCGGGCAGCCAACACGAGGCTGGCATATGTGGTCATTCTTGAAGTGCCACCGGGCATGACAGGCGGGCCACTCCAGACTATCGCTGGCATTCACAACTCTTTGTAACAGGTGCAGCACATGAACTTCTCTGCCCCTTCTTCCTTATGTGCACACAAATAAAGCGTTACCAGGTCCTGAATGTGAAGTCATGCCTACTTCCATGAATCATATTTTGTGTTCGTGACTCTGCAACTGGCAATTAGTCATTTAGACTTAATTAGTGTCTTCCCAAAAAGAAGGGCTTGTACCCACGATGTCATATCCATATATAATTTAGAGAGCCAGAAAACATAGAAAAATGTCAATTAAGATATTCAACTTACAATGTCAAATACACAGACTTTTATATCCTGCCATCAAAACCCCAAATGAACCCCAAGAATCATGTGTTGAAACTGGCTAGTCTCCTACATTTGTAGGGACAGTCACAACCAAGGGCAAGATTTCAGCAATGCTGAACCCATTTGTGTACTTGACAAGGCTCCACTGAAGAAAAATGCAAATGAATTATTCATGCTTGATGAGCCCTTTGTAATTATATTTAAATATGATAGCATTGTGATTTACCAACAAAGTGACATTATGCAACATATTTGAATTTATTCCAGTACTGAAATCACAGCTATTGATGAAGTAACATACTACCAGAAATATAAATAACTCAGAATCTGACACTTGTTTTCTCCACAGCAAACACATGTACTCAAATTATATGAATGCGCCCAAACTTTAACTTGAGTTCTCTGTGGATTTAATACTTGGAGAAACAAAATAGAGGAACATTTAATGTGTTAATGTCACTATGATATTTTTATATTATTTGCAATCCCCACAAGAGTATAATAATCTATTTTGTTGAGGATGAGCAAAGAATTTTTGCATTTGCAAGTAAATGGACAATATGTTCAGCATTTCAACTTTGGTTGAAATATATATATCATCTACAAATACTGACTGGAAGCTATTTCTAGATACAAATACTTGGTGCTCACAGTCAGGCAATATAAACCTCATTGCACATTGTGTGTGGGTAGAGAATGTATGCTTACCTGATTTGCCCACTAATGTTCTATTTATAGATTAATGGCTATTTCATGATGGATTGATACAAATGTCAGTATATGGTGAAATAGGGCGAATTATTGAATCCTGTGCTTGGTAGAAGAACACTAATCTAGGTAACAACTGAGTGGGAATAAACAAAAAGTTCATCAGAGCCACCCTTGAGAATTTGAATTGTAAATATCGACAAAGTGACATGGTTAATGGGAAAACTGGAATTGAGAAATCATGATAAAAGTAAACAGAAATCAATTTCAAGGAGGCAGAAACAAAGAAATAAAAGCAATTGGTAAAATAGGAGCTAAAGTAGTCCAACTCAAAAGTTACTTTTTCATTCCTGATATTTTTCTGCTCAAAATTCAGTGCATGATTACCACCCACCCCCCACCCCCCCACCCCGTATTATCTTGTTATTTGGCAGATAATTTGAATCTTTTTCATTTCAGACCAAAAAAAAAAAGGGGGGGTGTGAAAGCTTAACTAAGGAAAAGGCATATTCTGTGATTGTTGGGCCTGAGGATGGAGAGTAACTGTCTAAAACAAGCATTCAAGCCAGGCACAGTGGCTCGTGCCTGTAAGCTTCAGATGAAGTGGCTGGGGCTAAGGATCGTGGTTCGAGTCCCACTTGGGGAAACACTGTGAAACCTAGTCCCAAAACATAGCTGGGTGTGGTGGTGCGCACCTGTAATCCCAGATACCTGGGAAGCTGAGGCTGGGGATTGCTTGAGTGTGAACAAGCAAGCATTCAGGGCCTAGAGTCTGCTGGGTAGATGTTTTTGCAGGATCAGATCCCTCCTCATCTGAAGATGGAAAGGAGAAAAAAATTGAAGTCCTGTTGGCAACTATAGACTTTCTGACACTTGTAGTTCAACAGGTTTCCACTGCTCTCTCTGCCTTGGCAATTAATTTGATGTTTTCTGTCATTCTAGACACTAATACGGTTTTTGACACTGTGCCATGGATCTAAAATATTAAGATGAATTTAATATAGCACTTCCTTTTCATGAACTTACACTGAAACTGGAAAATGCACATGTAGCAAATTGCATTGCAAAAGAAAATAATAAATGCTTGCTATTTATATCAATGGTGTTCTAATAGAAGAAAGGATTTTATATCAAAAATTTGATGTCTTGGTGCTTTTATTTAACATTTTAAATTAGACATATCATTTACATCAATAATGTACCTTCTAAAGTCATTGCAGGTTCCAACAGTGGTATATATTTCAACCTTTGGAAACCTTGTCCAAGACACCTGTGCCTAAGGGGGACTTTTAGTGCTCCTTTTCCTCTGATTTCTAAGATTTTAAATAGCATATGGATGCTAAAGCACAGCGTTTTCCTTTCTTCTAAAAATAGAGACTCCTTGTAACCACATAGAACCTACTCTATCAACAGGCTTCATTGATTTCAGAGTTTTACTCACTGTATCTATATTTTACCCATTGAGTTCTATGCGATGAGATGAGAGAACAGTACAGATGAGAGAACAAAAGCACATCACATCAAGTTGCATTAAGCACATCACACAGTTACTTCATGGCAGACTGGCTTTACATGTCAACACTGAGTCCAACACTCTCTTAAATGAAATACATCCTTAGTGAAATGAATTAGTTAGAACTTCCCTGTTTTAAATACATTTTAATTTAAAAAGGTTTTAAGTTAGGTATCCTTTATTTATTTTATTTGCCTTTATTTCTCCAACTGCAAAGCCATGACTAAAACAGCAGACAAAACTCTGGGTAAAGGTTTTCTCGAAATCCCTGTCTTAACACACTCATGTAAAGACAGTTCTGAATAGAAAACACTGTTTCACTTAAAATAATTGTTATTGTAGTAATATTTCAGTATTGGAAGGAGAGACTTGGGAAACATCATATTCTTGTAATGTATTGTTCTTGATATTGTTTGGAGTATCTTTCTGATATCCCAATATATTACTTAGGCAACTTGCATTTGTTGAAAATGACATCTTTTTTATTTTTTTATTAATCATTTTGTTGCTGACATATTTATGTATACAGATAGACAGACAGACAGATAGATAACATAATTGCATTTCCCAGGATTTTCCCTTTTCCCTCCATCTTATCACCTGTGAACCTTCATCTTGATCTTCTATGTTACTCCTTTCTCTGATTTCTCCCTCCCCTTTCCTCTCTCTCCCTGTCTGTTTGCCCCAGTTCTATTGTTAGCTTAGTTTGACTTTTTCTTGGCCTTTTGCTTATTAGTTCTATAGAAAACTACATATGTACCCAGTACTAGGACAGATGCTGTGGAAGTTTGAGTAGAAATATAAATTGGTGGATCAACAGCAAGCTTACAATCTAATTTAATTATAATCAAATTTGTTGCAAATGGAAGACTAGCAAATAGCTTATTTAATTGAAAAAACATAGGCTAATGGATTTTCAATGTCTAGATAAAGCAATTAGTCCCTGAGTTCTTTAATTTGTAAAAATAGGAGGGTTGACTTGGTTCTTTTCAATTTCTGAAATGCAAAAATTAAAGAAAAATCACTTAAGAAATTTAAATAGCCTTTTCTTTCTAAGAATACCAAAGAGGTCAACTTCACAGTCATTAAATAATTTCACGAAGTACTAATAAAGTAATACTAAGATTTAAGATTTAATTCAGACACAAAAGTAAGCAAATGTGGTAGTTATTTGCAAATATTTCTTAAGCAACTATTTGCAACAGACACTGCATAAAACTGGCTCTGCTACCTGTTGGTGATAGAGGTAAAACTTCCTGTCCATAACAGGGCTTATATTTTAGAGTTGGGGGAATGAATCAAAAAATATACATTAGATTCACATGCTGTCATAATTTTAGACTGCACTGATAGCTAGACAAAATTTCTTGCAACATCTGTCTTTCTTTCCATGGGTTTTGAGCACAGACATCAGCTCTGCCTCTTCAATCAAGCTACTCCACTCAACTGGATTGGGAAATATACAAGGAAATTGACAGAAAGTGGGAGCTGACTCACATGCCAAGGAGCTTTCAGCTGATCTTGGGAGAACTTAAAACCACAGTAATCCCGGTCAGAACCACCACGAAAGATCATCTCACACCCATAAAAATGGAACATATTAAAAAGCACCCAACAACAAATTCCAGAGAATAAGTAGTGAAAAAGGAACCTTGTTTCACTGTTGGTGGGATTATGAACAGATGCAGAAATCCCAGAAAGTGATCTGGATCTACCTTAAACAACTTAAAGTGACTTGAAGGGCTATATGTGCTCCTATGTTCCTTACAGTATTATTAACAATAGCCACATTATGGAAGTGGCCTAAGAGTCCAAGAACAGGACAGGTGAGTGAATTAAGATGGGAGACACACACACATACACACATACATATATACACACAGGAATACTACTTAGCTATAAAATGACAAAGATGAACCCTTGCTATTTGTGACAACTTGGAGGGAAATATGTTAATGTAAATGTGGCAGAATGAGAAAGAAAAATACCTGATGATCATGCTGCGATGTGGAGTATAGAGAAGCAAAATAAAGTCAGACAATATCAAACAAAAATTTCTAGAAATCTGACTATAAAACTAAGAATTCCAGAGCTGAAGAGGAAGGAGAGCAAGTGAAATGAATTATGGGAGCAAACTATGAGTGCCCTCATGGTGAGAGACAGACTACTATTAGCTATTGACATAGTGGATTCTACTTACAAAAGTTACTGGACACCAGTAAAGTAAATAAGGAGAGGGTTATAGGAAGAGTCAGGGGTATAAGTGATGGTGGTGGGAGAAAAATCATCTTTCATTCAAAATCTGAATCACATTGTAAGAAAAAGAAGAAAGAGACATTATGACTGAAGATGCACATCTTCTCTAAGATCTGCCATCCCTTCTGTCATAGCTGACATCTGGCTTGGGAAGATAATTTTAAAAATAAAATGAAACAAAACAAAACAAAAAATAAAACCCACAGCTCATTAATTGCTTCAGGTCCCTTCTTCAAGTTTTCTTATTAAGAATAAATCCATATGTATTATGGACAATCTCTTGCTTAGTCTTCCTCCAACAGGCATCGATTGCTTCTCATTGGCAATCTTCTTGCTCTAATCTAAACTAATTTCACTTTTTCACACTTAGGGTTCACAAGATGATCTCACTTAAACTCTAATCTGAGAAAATAGAATAAAATCTCAACAGTCAGCTCTTCTTGGTTCCACATCAAAAATGCTAGTCTATCCATTACCGATCTTTTAGATTTTTTTATAAGATTGAATAAATTATCAGAATGGTTTTCATTAAGGTTTAACCCTCTTGATGTGTTACACAAAAGACTCACAATGTAACAATACCTCTCTTCAAATATCCTTTTTTATTTCTGACTCTGAATCTTTTTACCTTGTGCATTAATGAGAGTTTAGAAGATACAGTTTTGACCATCTTCTTTGCAAATATAGTATTATTCAAGCTGTTAAAATGTATCATCATGTAATGATGAGAATAGAATTTATAAGCTGAAGCACAATCATCAAAACCCAGAATATGAGGAAACTATAGGACAAATATGCCAAGTTTTCAACAAATAACTGCAAGGGAGAAAAATAAATAAATTAAAACCAAAAATACATCAACCAAATATATTTCATGAACTTTGTTTGAATCCTAATTCAAATATGTTATCTTGTGGCTACAAGAAAATCAAGAAATGTAAACAGTGGCTGGATTTTTGATTATGTGAAGGAAATACAGTTAGTTTTTTCCCCAAGGGATAATGGAATTCTGGCTATGTGAAACAATGAATAATATTTATCTGCTAGTAAGACATACTAAAGTATGTCATCTAGAATTTGAAGTGATATGAGGTCTAGAAGTGATATGAGGTCTAGAAGCTGTTTCAGAATAATATACTTGCAGAGAGGGTAAGGATGGAACTGAAACAAGACTAGCATGTGTTGAAACCACAAAAGAGACACCAAAAGTTTATGCTATTTTACCTTCTTCCATAAATGCTTGGACTTTTCCATGAAACTAAAAAGAAAAAAAAGGTTTTTTGTCCCTTAATTCCTTTTAACTGTGCTAGTGACTTTCGTGGTGACTCTACAGAAATAATCGTTTGACATTTTCTATACAATGCATTACAAGTGCCTATAAGGCTAATTCATGGGCTGTCCAATAGTCAGTTCACTTTCTACCACACTGTATTTCCCTTCTTTGCAGTTCAACGTAGGCACGCTGCTCAGTTCTTTCTCCCAACCCTTTCAAGAGTATTGAAAAATGTTGGATTCTTATGCCACGCAGAAGCAACATTGTTTAAAAACAATTCACAAATCTTTAAATGTACAAATCACGGAGTGAACACTTCAAAATTCTTTCCACTATGGCAATTTTGAGATTAAGGAAGGGCTATCATAAAGTTTTGTGTAGGAGACAGTTAGACTTGTTAACAATCTCAAAGAATTCACTGACTTCACTTTGAGACCAAATATTTTTTAATTACTTTGCATTGATGCCTCTAATTTTATCACCTTTTAACAAAATATTTTAATGTAGATGATTTATGAAGTAGCCATTGCACTTCTGCCGTACACTGGAATTATAGGCCATTTAGAATCTTTTCTATGAAGACGTGCCATTCTAGATCCTTTTTCTGTAAAATCACTTTTCTTTTAGTATCTGTTGTAAATTTCATGATTGATTGCAGATATTTATCCACAGGGCACAAAGCCTTAACACTTATTTCTTGTGTTGCATTCTTTATTAGGTCACCCAAAAATAACAGTGCCAAAAGCCGTTATGAAGACAGGCATTTAGAGGAATTTTAGGGTAAAGCTCATGGAAAGCAAATAAAAAGAAGTCATATAATATTCCCTGCTTAGTATTTCACTTTCAACTCAACTATTCTTTTTTTAATAACATGGATAAAAGAGGGCAAATTAAACATTCTCACCACTATTATATATTACAAGTAACAGATGTATCTGAATAAGGCATCATTAATATGTCATAAATTATCCAGATTCTCTTTTTCTCTTTTACTTCTTTGGAACAGAAAGGAAATCACACAAACACATGCACATGCACACATCCATACAAGCACACAAGGCCCCAAGAACACTGAACTCATGTCACTAAATGGAATTCCCCTAAATCATCACTTCATGTCTTTAGGCACTCAAATAGTTTATGAAGATGCAGGAATAACGAAGAAGCTATAATCTCAGCAAAGTATTTCGACAATTATATTTTTTATCTCTTATTAACAGTTATTATTACTTATTAACAGAGAAAAAGAGCAAATTTTGACTCTGATATATTCTCCAGTGAAAGGACATTGGACATGGGCCAAATCATGACCATCAAAATTACAGTCGAAATACAGGAAATATATTAAAACTCATTACTGAAAATGTGCCTATGAGAATCAAAATAAGTGAACTAGGTAAAATGTAATGTAATGAATGAGATCAATAAATCAAATTAGCTTTATTTATTTTTCACAAAACTAAAAACATAATACATCAGAAGAAGGAAATAGGTATGTTAGTTGAATCTGAAAAACAAAGATTTAAACATTGAAATAAGTGGGATACTGTACTTTTTAACTTATTTTTATTTATTGTGGTTGCTTACATATATATGCTTATACATATATATTTATCTACTTTACATCATTGTATTTGCTAGGGTTCCACTACCAACATACCACTCATGAACCATCATCTTGATAATTTGTGCTCATTCCTCTCCTGAGTTCTCCCCCCTCAACTGTATGCTTTAGTTCTGTTGTCAGTTGATTAGTTTTGACTTTTTCTTGACTTTTTGTTTGTTTTCCATATATACCACCTATTTTGTAAATACTGAAGGAGTATATACCTGAAAGATGCCTGACCAAGGAAATTTATCTGAATATCTAGCTGCTAGAATATCAGCCATAAAGGGGGGGGGGGGAGGAAAGGACATAATGACACATGCTATTTAGCAAAAAAGAAAAAATCTAGAAATGCCTTTCAAAGAATTTTTTATTTTTATCAATTGGTCAGACTTTCAAGTGATAACCATCCCATTACATTAAACACAGAGTTATTTCTTGGTAACTCTATTTACAGAGTTTATTATGTGTTAGAAATTGTCCTAAAGATGACATAAAGATGGCCCCCTTGCAAACTTCATCCTAATCCTCTAAAAAAATCACAATCTTATTCAATTTACAATGGGGTTACACATTCATAAACTCATCATAGACTGAAAATATTATGGTCAAAATGCATTTAACAATTTTTAAATGTGTTTAGTAATTTAATTAATGCCCCTCACCTACTGATTGTCATAGTTGAGCTTATCCTAGAGTAAAGATGCTCAGAACATTTACATTATCCTACTGCTAGGCAAAATCATCTAACACAAAGCTTGTCTTGTAATTAAGTGTTGAAGAGATCATGTAAAATACTGAGTGCTGTATTGAAAGTGAAAAGCTAGTGTAGAGATTATTCATTTGCCCTTTTGAACACATGATTGACTGGAAGCTGTGACTGGATGTTACTATCCAGCATCCCAGGAGAGCAACATACTAGCCAGGCACAAGACCAAATTGCAAAATTCAAAGCACAGTTTTAACTAAATACATAAACACCTTAGCAACATCTTAACAACATCACAAAATCATAAACCAAAATGTGCTATGCCCAGGATCATTGGTATTATTATTATGCCTATTTTTTCTTGGGATACACTAAGGCACAAAAAAACAATATACTTTGCCTAGGGATTGGTTGAGTAACTTCTCTTCATCACACCAGGGTCACTGCTCTCTACTATCCCTGACACTTGATAAAACAAGACTGATGTATATCAAATGCTAGAAAAGACTGTGAATATATTGCAAAAGTTATGCCTGCTTGACAAGGAATTAGACAAAGGACTTAGTCAATTAATTTTTTAATTCATAAATTAAATCGAAATAATGTGAAATAAGTTACTTTCAAATCCATCGTCTGAGTCACAGAGGATAAATTTTAAAAGTAATTTACATAAAAGTAAATGTACAAAGGTCATGAGACAGATCATATTATCTTCCTGAGTTACAAAATGAATTAAAATAAATCAAAAGTCCTAAATAGGACTCCAAGAACTCCAAGTAAGAACCTTGAGGAAGTCTCACCAATATCCATTACCAGATTTAATCTTTGCCATGGTTCCATCCCTGACTGCAGCAGGTGGGGTTCGAAAAGATAGGTAAACTCATCCAAATGAGTTAATAAATCTATTTCCTGTCCAGCCATTGTGCTTTACTAGCATTGTTATTGCTGCTTTCATTATTACTATTCATGATTAGAAATCAACTTTTTCCTTATTATAGTCCAAAATTAATAGTAAAGAAGATAAGGAAAGTTTGGCAAGCATGTCAGTGACTAAGGACCTAGGGTGAACTATGATGAAAGTAGGTCAAAAAGTCTGCAGAGGATATGAGTGTCTTGGTGGTTAGTGTTGTGGAGGACATAGATCAGAAGAAGTGTGAACCTATACTCCTTAATCATATACAATGTTGTAAACCAACATTACCTCAATAAAAAAATAATGCAATTTAAAAAGAGCAGGAAAGAAGGAGTGAAGGAAGAAAGGAAGAATGGAAAGAGAAGGGTGGAGTTAAGGGAGAGAGGGGAGAAAGAGGGAGTAAGGGAAAAAAGAGGGAGGAGAAAATGAGGGAAGGAGAGAGGGAAGGAAGAAGAAGGAAGAGAGGAAGGGAAGGGAAGGGAAGGG
>PVHY01006340.1:0-75275 GCA_004024945.1 Uropsilus gracilis
GGGGGAGGAAAGAAAATTGAATCAGGGGATAAGAATGTAATTTTTATAGTTCAACTTTAGATATTTGCACTGTAATTCTGTCTTCAGTTTTTAAAGGGTTTTAATTCCATTTTAAAGGGTTAAAATTCAGGTAAAGTATAAGGGTTAAAAATTTAGGTAAAGTGTAAGTGCAGTTTCTGTTTGTTTTCATCTTCCACATTTATATTTATTATTAATGAATATGAGTTAATTTGTAAATTGGTTTCATTTCCTATGCACTGGAATCTGGCATTAAGAGATTGGCACATTGATGGTTACCCAAATCAGGGACGATGTTGTCATTTCTAGAAGAGAAACAATATATATGAAATTACTTCTGTTTAATTTTCTCTTGCTATGGTGGTGTTTTTCAGGAGCAGTCCAGCAGCTGTATTAGAAGACATGTGGTGTATATAAAGTTTGTGATAGTTGGGGGCAATTTTGGTAAGTGTTGCTATGTCTATTTCTAATACCACCTGCCGTAAAGTGGCACTCACAGAGAGAAGCCATTGCTTTGATCGCTGCATGTTTTAAATTTGCACTAAACTTAGGTGAAAGTGGAATTTTATAACTAAATGTGACATTCATTTGGTGTTTTCTGACAGGATGATATTTTGTCTTGTTTTTGCTGATGTTGTTAAGCAATATGGGGTTTTCTAAAATTTAGTAAGATGTCTGGATCTAGGGAGGCTTCTGGAAGCAGGTAAAGAGTACCCTTGGCAGTTTAGCTTGCATTTAAGCCATCCATGAAATGTGAACGATAAACTTACAGATTAAAAGTTTAAATTAAGTCTCCAAAGCAAAGAGATCTACATGACCTATATGTTGGAATAAGAAACATAATAAACTTATAGACCAAAAAATTAGAATATCTCCAATATAGAGAGATTCTTGTCATCTGTGTGTTAAAATGAGAAACAGGCAGTTAGCTGCTTGGGTAATGGAAATTAAAGGGAGTTAGGAATCCACTATGGTGCAAGTCAGCCCATAACTGACTGCACGAGTGACCTGGAAGACCAAGAACCTTAAATTCAGCAACCACCCAAAAGACCTTGTTAGCGTGAAGGAAAATATTTGGGGTTAGAAACAGCTATATGCTTTCACCTTGGGGTTAGAATTCAAATTTTATACTCACTGGTTGTACCTAACTTTTCTGAGCCTCAGTTTCCTCATCTATAAGGTGGGGCTAATACTGTTACCTACCTCATAAGGCTGTTGGGAAAAATAAAATGAGTGAGTTAGTGCTGGGGCATAGCGGGTGGCAGTAAAAGGTTCTCCTGATAAAGAACTGTCTTGTTTGGAAACTAGACATTTGCCATTGAGGTGCAACGCCATCCAAACATGTATGTTTTCCACTGGGATGGGTTGGTCATATCCCATTTACTGTCCCACAGGATGTCACAAACAGTGACAATGGTGGTTTCTACCCCTAGCTATTTTAACTTCCTTTCTTGTCACCTTTGCAGCCAAGTGTGCTCACACTGTTTGAACTTAGTTCAGTTTCGAACTTAATGGAAGAAAAAGAAGTGTTGGCAGTAGGTAGTGATCTTGGGTTGGTCCTCAGTTACTAGGCTTATATTTTCACTTCCAAATCTATCTTTTGATTTTTTTTTCTTTTTTTTTTTTTGGTGGGGAGGGATATGGAGGGACATCGATGTGGCAATCCAGTTATTGGAAGGCAGTTATGCTCACCACTATACCGCCAACGCACAATCCAGTTATTGGATTAAAATTTTTGAGCTTTGGCTAGAAGAATGAATGTTAAAGTGGGGCTGTTACCTGTGGCTGGGGAGAGTCATTCTTGTTTTGTCCCTGGTGTTTAAAATTGGGTTTCCATAGCTGACAATGCTTTGATTTCATAGAATCAAAGACAGACATGGACTCGGGGCATGGCTGGCTCAGTCCCACACAACAAAAAAGAAATTTCTCCCACAGAATTCCTACCAAAGGGGGATCCAGTTTTTCTCAGAGAGATGAGGGGCTTGCTACTATAGAAGTAACTTGCTCCTTTAGAAGAAATTAGGGGCACAGGGAAATTTATAGGTTGATAAAATTGTTCTGATCTCAATCATGGTATTATTAAAACAGCTACATGCTTTCACAAAACCCTGCTCTGTGAATTTTGTTGGATATTCATTAAATCTTAAAATTTTAAATGGAAAAATTAACAAATAGGGCAATACCTATGAATGTAGCTCAGATTGTTAAAAGGCAAGGGGGAGGGGAATGGGGAAGAAGGGAGGGTGGGTAAACTATCTAGCCCCTCATACCTCATATGAAAGCATTGTGTGTGCTCCACGCTTGGGCACTTGGCTTTCTTCCTTCCTGTCATCTCAATTCCTTACCTATAGAAAAGTCATAATGTTTACTTAATCACCAAATGACCCTGTCATTTTCTAAGTAGAGGCAAGTCCACTCACAGTCCCACACTCAAGCCCACCATATATTTAAAAACATCCTCCTTCCTCTCCATTACTTTTCTCTAAGACGAATTTACCATAGCTTAGTTTTTGTCTTCTTGCTGTCTGCTATTTTCCTGTCCCTCCCCTTCATTGACTTCGTCACATCTTTCCTACACACATGGCCTACAACTAGAAAGGCTGTCCCTCAGGTGGGTTAGCCTGGAGTATATGGACCATTGCTTCTGCGTGATGTAAATAGACATCAATCTGACCCCTTTCCAGTCTGTGATGATTCCCTGCTAATGGACCCTGAAGGCTTTCTTAAGTTGTCTTATGAAAATGGAGCTCCTAAAAGTAGAGAGTGATCATAGTCCAGGAGATGGGGTGACAGCACATATGCCCTCTGAACTACATTGACTGAAATGAGGCATTGGTGTTTGTAAGTCTTGGGGTAGTAGTGCACCAGAGATCCTGAATTGTCTTTGTGACAATGACAACGGCATACAAAGTTTGAAATTCTTACAGTTATAACTGTGGGTATTTGTTTTGTCCTTAGTCATTTTGGGGTAGAATATATAAACATTTAGATAGCAGTGGTTCTCAACTCAGGTCAGTGTTGCCCTCCCCCAAAATAAAAATGTCTGAAGACAATTATGGTTGTCACAACTATGCTGCTAGCATAGTGGGTAGAGGGCAAAGATGTTTTAAGGATCAGCCCTTGACACACAAACACAGGGAATGATCTGACCCAAGATGACAGTAGTAGCAAAGTGAAGAAATCCAATATGGAATCAATTTTTTTAAAATTGTGTCAAAAGTATTTATTATTATGAAGACCTAGAATTTTAAATATTTAAACAATTGTTGGAAATTCATAACCAGAGAACCTACAGAAGTGTGTTCAGAGGTCATTGGGCTAACGACTGCCTAAGAGGCTGTTTTGTTACCCTAGATGCCAAACAAAACATGACCTAAATGAATTCAGATAAACAGATGGGGGTGTCTGAAGGTTTCTACTGAATGATTGTCAACTGAAGCTAAAAGTCAGACTCACAGCACATGACCCCAGCTTTCACACAAAAGATGCTATCTTATATAAATATTGCATTTCAGCCCCAGCTTCTTCAGATGTTTTTGTCTTTAGATGACCTCCGACATGAAACAATACTTTGGTCTAGGCTAGTCCTTCCTTTTGAAACCAGGATAGCAATTCTGGTGCAAGGAAAATGTGCTTAAGGAGGAGACTGCTCTAGTTACAGATGATTGAAATTGGGTATTTTGCTACACAGTGCTGTTTATTTGCATCCATTTCCCAGTGACACCACAATCTGGTTGACATGTGTATCATTGAGAGCTTTGGTAACCCAGTATGGCTATGTTTGCTGAAGTAGGAAAATTAAAGCAACATATGTTAAGTTGTGATATAGGACAATCCACTTGAAAAGACTTTAATTATAGGGCCTATTTTGGGAGGGTAGTTGTGCTTTTCGTGAAGTATATTTTGGGATCCACTAACCCAGCTTCAAGGCCAGCAGTATCATCCCTGAAAGGGTGTGGTGTGTGTTTGTGGACATAAACATTTTCTTACCAAAAGTTTTGGTGTAATATTCTTTCAACTTTATTCCTTTCATTTTTTTTTCTTTTTCTGAAATCTTTCCTTTTGCTAGAATGATAGGAAAATGTGTTCTGGAAAGCCAGGGAAAAAGGGGATAAAAGATCTCATTTCAGATGACCAAATCCAGAGATTTAGGAACTTTGAGTGTTACCAGTCTGTTGTTTGTAAGATGATTAGAATCTGAAGGGATGTATTGAAGCTGGTGGTAAGCAGAGTCAAGTGAGTTTATTAAAAAGCATATTGGCACTAAATATTTTGATTTAAGTACCAAAGGAAAAAAATGCATTTACAGGTACTTGTTTCCTAGAATCCAAGCAAGAACTAATGCTTGCAGGCCATTTGAGTGCTCTTTTCACCCCAGAAGGTATCTGCTTTCACTTTTGGTCTTTAGGACTTACATCTTTTCCCTGTTCTGCATTCAACAGCTTCCCTCACTCCCCTGCTAGTTAATCTCATAGACCTTGGTCTTAACGGAGGATCAGAACTTTCTGTCTAGTCAGGTTCGCCTTGTCACTTAGAAGTGAATGATGAAGGGGAAATTAGATCAATAATATAAAAGTAGCTTCTCATTTACACAATTTGTGATATAGGAAATTTCAAACATTGCAAACATCTTGGCTCTTTACCTTTAAATATTTCATCATGTATCATATAAGAATAAGGACCTCCCACATAGCCCCAATATTGCATTCTATATACCTAAGTACTTCATGACAATTCCATGCAATTAGCTATTATCCTGTCCACATTCAGGTTTCTCCACTTGTTGCAGGCTGCTTGTGGTGTCCAACATCCTACACTTGGGGGCTTGTCTGTTTCTTCTCAGTTGAACTTGATATTGAACTTTATCCTCCCATCCTGTAAAGTGTTAGTGCTTAACACTCATTATTAGGTGCATCTTAAATGTCTTCTGGCAAAAATACTTCCTAAGGTGCGTGTGCGTGTGCGTGTGTCTCTCTGTTGTGTGTGTGTGTGTGTGTATGTGTGTGTATGTGTCTGTGTTCACTGAGTGTGGGGAATAGATACAAAGACTAAAAACAAGCTGTTTTGAAACCCCAGAACCAACCAGGTTTAAGAGCAGGAGAGCACTTTTACTTAAGTTTGAAGTCATGAAAGCAGTGAAATGAGGGCAAGAATGCTTCCTGAGAAAGAGTTGAAGACAAAGCCTCCAGCACAGAGACCCTCTAGAAAGGTGTCTCTGTGGCACTCCTGCATCCAGATCACCCAGAGAAATTGTTTAAAGACTGTGCTTCCTGGGCTCATTCTAGATGGCAGAATATGAAGCCCTTAGTTGGTTGTCTTCACACTTTATTCCCCGGAGCTCTGATGCATGCTAACTTGAAAATCACAGAGCTATCTTGAGGCTGCCGTCCTGCTCTCTACTCCAGGAGCCCATGTATTTTCCACCAGCCTACACTTTAAAATTCACACCGCAGTGTGGTTTTTATCTGCAACAACACTAACTAAAAATCTACCACTTGTGGAGGAAAAACATTTTCAGAATAAGAATATATCTTGTATTGTGACCAGAGAGCTAGCTGACAATAGATCTCACCTGGTGGGGAGAAGTGGGGGAGACCCAACCCAGGTGGTTGTACTCACCCCATACAGTATGCCTCTTAAGTGGCAGAGAGCCTGGGAGAATGTATGTTCCATATCATTTGTAAGGCTCATACAGGCTGCTAAGAAACTTCAGCACAATTTTTCTCCCAAACCACTTGGGTACCATGAAATCTGAAACTCAGAGAATTTAGGCATGTCTAAGGCAGTAGGCATGTGGGAATATGGGTGTTCTTGTCCACCTCTCAAAGACTGGAGACAGTCCTTGCATGTGGTGATGAGCAGAGTCAGATAGGGAGAGTGAATGTTCTTTAGGGCCTGGGTCGCAGTATTCATTGCGCCCCACTGAAAAACACCACTCTGAGGTTGTGCAGCTGATAGGCCATAGGCCAGGCTTATACTCATGCTGTCTGAATCCTGCTTCTTCTGTGGCCCTCTGCATGTTAAGGCATCACAGAATCACTTTCCTGCTTCATTGGGAGCTCTCACGGCATTAAAATTAATCTCAGAGCAGAGGTTTTCCAAGTTACGCCATTACTACCCTGTGCACAAGAATGCAAGCCCAGCTTGCTCTCTGTGGAAGCAGCCTCTCTGAAACCCCTGTGGCTCTGCTGACCATCACTGTGGACCTGTCACTCCTCTGTCAGTGCCTGTGCAGGTGGAGAGAGAGAACACCATCTCTGGAACAGATCAAAGCCAGATAGGATGTTCCACTCCAGCCTTTGATCCAGTCTTACTGTCTTCAGAACTATCCAGATAGGGAATCAGGTGTCGAATTCAGGAGTCTTTGATATGATATCTTAGGTTTCACACCTACCTGGAGGAGTTCTACAACCTGCTGTTGGAGCTTTGTTTAAAACTTGGTTTTGATGTCAGCCAACAAAGAAGCTGAAACACTGGCTATATATCACTTTGAATGAACACACGTGAAATTTGTTAAAGTGGCAAAAATAAAACTGTTGAAGGAAAAGGCACACAGAGAAGCTGACCTGAATTCAGATGTTAAAGGGATTATGAAAAGGGAAGAAATGATATGTGGTTTTCCCCCCATCTTCCCTCTGTTTTCAAGATTCTTTCCCAATTTTTTATTTTGAAAAAATTCAAATCTACTGACAGGGAGAATGATAAAACAGATACATGTATGCCCTCTACCTAAACTCATCAGTTATTCTAAATTTGCCATTCTAAATGTATTCCCCTTATCAATTTTTTTTTTGTGAAAAATATAAATAGCATACATTATATGGCTTTTTGCTCTACCATTTCAAAGGTGCAAACTTTGGCTCTTTACCTCTAAATATTTTATCTCTTATTGCCTAAGAATAAGGACCGTCTGTATAGCCCCAATACCGCATTCTATATACCATACGAACTTAGTAACTATTGCAGACAATAAGCTCCTTTGCTGTCCACATTCAGGTTTCTCCCCTTGTTGCAGGCTCCTCATGCTGTGGAATGTCCTACATTTGGGGCTTGTCTGTTTCTTCTCAGTTGAACTTAATGTTTCACTCGATCCTTCCTGAAAAGTGTTAGATCCTAACACTTGATAGTAGGTGCAGGTTGAACATCTTCTGGCAAGAATACTTCTTTTGAGACTTTAGTATACTTGATATTCTATCAGAAGGTAAAGGGTGTCATGTTGTCATGTCTTTGCAGTGCTAGGTGTGATCTCTTAGGGAGGTGCTGACCAGACTACACCAGCATGTAGACTAACACATCAAGTCAGGAAGGCATTTGTGGGCTAGTATATGATTCTTTGTGAGTGTCCCGTCCCCGCCCTACCGTCATCGAATGCTTGCAGCATCAATGGTAGTCCTTACTTGGATCAGTTATTACATTGGGTTAATGTCAGATTTTTTCTGTAACTCTGCTTTCTCTTCTCCATTTCTTGAAGTGTATGATCTAGACCTTCATATTTCCACAACGATGATTTTATAGCCATTTCCCTTGTGGTCAACTAAATTTTGCTATAATGATACATTATGCCAGACACGATTATTTCTTGTCTTTGGGATAAGAAGTAACATTAGCAGAATGCTCACTACTCACTAATACCACAAAGGCTCCTTACCAGTAGAGGTTCTTTAACTTTCTTCCCCCACTACAGCTCAGACTAATCAAGTGACTTTTCCAAGCTCATCCAACACCTGTGGTGGAGCTAAAATCAATCCAGATCTGTGAGGCTTAGACTCAAAGTTCCTTCTAATCCCCATTCCAGCCATGCCTTCCATCGTACAATTTTTGCCTTAGACAAATACCTACTTGACTGGGTCCATAAACAAGGACTAGGAAGGGACTGTGTGGATGGAAAACCACAAGCCACATACCTCAAGGGGGTAAGTGCTGTTGGATCTCAAATAGATGTTAGCCCAGCACTACCAGAAATTTCCACCTGTATTATAACCATCCCCACTTTTCAATGCTGGCAACTACTTACATATTCTAGCACTTGTCAACTTAGTTGCCCATTTTCAGCACCAGCACTGCTGTCAGCTGAGGCTGCTTTGAGCCAGTCAAGGCTTTGTTTAGAAATGGTAGTCTTTGTCTGCTTGCTTGCTTATTTAACGTCTTCTCTTAAGCCGAAATTCATACACTTGAGGTGTGATATTGTTTTGATGGGCGGGGGGTTTGTTTTTTGAAGAGGGGCAAAGTTGGGTTTCATGCAAATATTTAACTTTATAAAACCTTAGATTTCTTAATTGGTAGGTTAACAGTACAGTCTAGACACTTCATTTGTAGCTTTGAAAGAAAGTAAATACATTTCCCTCTGAATAACATCTGTAAGATTTTTCTTTTCAAATTGTTCTAAGTCCTTAAGAGGAAGATGAAGTCTATTTGTTTTATCCATTTGCACTCCTTGTTCTTTGTGTATATTTAACTCTGTTAACAAGTCACAGACAAATCTGTATGCTTGTTCTCATGAGAGGAACTGAAGCAGAACTGACAGATAAATAGCAGTGACTTGCAGGGTCATTTGTTAGCTTCATCCAAGGATAAATACTAGGTTAATTCTAATTTTCCTGAGCAGAATTATTCTTGAGCCTGAGGTGATCGAGAATGATGCAGGTAAAGACCTTCTTTTGTCTTAATAACTATGCAAGAATTTTGTCCTGTTCTCCCATTTTATAGAATGAAGGACCTGAGGATCCCAAGTCAGACCTAGCTGGGGTCTCCTTGTGGTTGTTTTTTTTTTTTTTTTCACTTTCTCTAAAGCTCAAGTTTTCCATCAGCACATAGTAATCACAGTACTTCACCCTTGCTTGTCACCCTATTTTCCACAGTTTTTCTCACATCCAAGCCTCCACAACCCAATTTCCCACTACCAGTCACATTTAACAATTAAAGAAATAAAGGTCTAAGTCAACATTGTCCAGTGGAAATAGAAGGCGACGAATATGTATAACTTAAAATTTTCTCATCGTCATATTTAAAGAAAGAGAAAAGAAACAGGTGCAATCTATCTTTAAAATGGGGTTTATTTAGCTTACTGTGTATATATGTATACACAGTATGTATATATGTATGTATATGTATGTATCTATATATGTATATGTAGATATCTGTATAGCTGTGTAGTTGTATATTTCAAATATATATCTGAAAGATATTGCCATGCAATCAATATTAAGAATTATTGAACTGTTTGTGCATGAAATATGTATTTTACATTTAACAGCACATCCCAATTGAAACAAGCCACCTTTCAAGTGCTCAGCATGGCTAGTGGCTGCTGTATTGGGCAGCATAGCTGTCTAGTCCAGGGTCACACCCAACTAGAATCTTTAATTGAAATCTTTTGAGACAAACATAATCAGCTTTCTTGTCCTTCTCCATAATCTGTGGCCACATATTTCTGTCCGCTCTGTGTCATCCCCCTACACCCTCTCCCCACACACCACTAACTCTAATTACAGGGAAATGCTTGGTTTGGTTATAACCACCAACTCAGCAATTTTCTACCAGTCCTGGCAGTTAGTGAGACCAACATACTCTCCTTGTAAATGATAGTGTGAAGCACACACCCAAGTTTCTGCTTAATAGTTTCCATGATCTTTCTCTTAAGAGTAACTCAATGGTACTTTTCTTTTTTTTAATGGGTGATTTTTTTTTTATTGCATGTATTTTCTTACATCGTTGTATACTCTGAAGTTCTCCCACCACTGTATCACCTGTGAACTATCATCCTGGTCACTTGTGCTCATCCCTCCCCTGATTTCACCCTCCTTTCCTCCCGCGCCTTTGCTGTATGCTTCTGTTCTGTTGTCCATTTGTTAATGTAAACTTTTTCTTGTTCTTTTGTTTGTTTTCCATCTATCCCACTGTAAGTGAGACCATTTGATATTTATCTTTTTCTTTCCGCTAACATGATTTTTATTTTTATCTTTTTTGTTTCCGCTAACATGATTCCTTCTAATTCCATCCATGTTGCTGCAAATGACTTGAGTTTATCTTTATTAATTGCTGAATAATATTCCATAGTGTAAATATACCACAACTTTTCCAACCATTCAACAATTTGGGGACATTTGGGTTGTTTCCATATCCTGGCTATTATAAATAGTACTGCGATAAACATATGAGTGAAGGGTTCCTTTTGAATTAGTATTTTTGTATATTTTGGGTGGATTCCTAGAAGTGGGATCACTGGATCAAATGGTAGCTCCATTTTCAGTGGTTTGAGGGTCCTTCACATAGCTTTCCATAGTGGTTGGACCAGTTCACATTCCCACCAAATGAGTGGTTTTTTAAATTCATTTTTTCTTCAAGTCACATCCTTACCAATGGATTCTTAACATACTGATAGTCTCTCCATGACTCCAGCAGAACAGACATTATACATTCTCTGTTTTCAGACCAAATATACCCATTTTTGATTCATAGTGGTTCATTCTTTTTTTTTTTAACCTGTCAACTACAAGATATCAGTCCCATTATGAGTATTATTCACAATGAAACTGAGAGCACCATTCACAGTGAAACATCAGTAAAGGTCAGATGCCACTTCCGCTAAATGTCTAATCATTGAGCCCATTGCTTGAAGTATTAGACCAGAATGCAGTACTGGGATAGTGCAGGAATAACAGAATAATAGTGATGGCCTTCTAGAGTTAGTTGTGATGAACATTACCCAAGTAGAAATTCTGATTTGTAGTAATTGAAATTTGATGGAGAGATTGTCTCATTATCTTCATTAAAGGCCAGGTAGCCACATCTTCCAACATTCTGAGTTGAGTATAGAGAAGGTAGTGTTTTGTTGTTGTTGTTATTGTTGTTTTTCTTATTCTGCACTTCTAATAATTATAGGCTAGAACCGTAAGACTGAATAAATGGATTTTAATTGCCATATTTTTTTAGACATTGACTTCAGTATCCTCTCTTACTCACAGACTCCTACAATCTGTTCAAAACTTTAGCTGTGAGGCTGCATTTGGAGTCAGAATAATGTGTTGTAGAGTTATTCTCTCACTCCACTACTTCCCTAGAGTACTGCTTTAGACCCCCCCCAAAATCATAATTCTCTCATTTATTCTGATTTGAGGACATTTTTATTTCTTAGTGTATAGCTCATATTCATTTTTAAATGTAATTTAGTAGCTATATTTTTGCTCAATAACCAGAAATTGTGGTTGACTTCAGCCAAGTGGCTTAGTACCTAAATTTACTTCCAAGTATGGTACTGAGTAGAAATGTTTTCGTTTCATCTTCAGTATTAACAGTTGACAGAGAGTTATAGATGAGACTTGGAATGGTGACAGGAAACAAAATACAGAATACAGTACAGAGTACTATCTCCTCCAGGATGCTTTTGCTAAATATATTTACAGTTTTGGAAGAGCAACTGAGCTAAAAGATCAAATGATCTTGGCATTCTCTGTTAAATCTGATCTTTGTGTACACACAAAAAGTAACTTGTTTACCCTGATATTGGACAATCTTCCAACTTTGAGGTATCTGTTAACCCAGGGTGGCTGCTTTTCCCTCATATGTTTGTAGCTTATATCAAATTGCCATCATTGATTATTTTGAACCTAACAGGAAAGTATATTACTTGATCTTTTGACTATATTGTAATTTGGAAGAACAGCAAAAAGTAGCTTACATATTGCTTTGTTTGAAAGGGTGAAGAATAGGCCGGGCACGGTGGCTCGTGCCTGTAAACTTCAGCCTATGAAGCGGCCGGGGCTAGGGATTGCGGTTTGAGTCCCACCTGGGGCCTATAGCAAGACCTAGTTCCAAAAAAAATAGCTGGGCATGGTGGCGTGCACCTGTAATCCCAGCTACCTGGGAAGCTGAGGCTGGGGATGGCTTGAGTCTGTGGTACCCCAGGCAACAAGAGCCTGAAGTTCCATGGGCAAAAATCGCGAAACCTAGTCTGAAAAAAAAAAAAAAAGGTTGAAGAATATTTCTAAAGGTGCCTTATGCACAGGAAATTTCTGTTGTTTTGAACCTAAATACAACGTACCTTCTAGGCCCTGCTCAATTAAATAGCCATTCTAGAAGGAAGGAAAGTGGATGATGCTTGGGAACTGGGCTTGGGTTTTAAACATCAGGATGGACAGGGCATTCACTTAGGTGCTGGTCATATGCTTCAGTCTGTGCCCTGCTGCTGACCAGCTATGGAATTTCAGCTAAGTCATATCACCTCTGTGAACCTCAACTTTCTCATTTTAAAAATGGCAGTTGTTTTGAGAATTAAGTGAGATAAGAAACGTGCTGCTGACATGCCTGGCTCTAATAAATGCTTACTCAATGTTAGGTCTCTTTACTTCACCCCTTTAGTATAATTATCAATTTTATCATTCTTATTGAAAAAAAAGAACTTAATTATCCTCTGAGAAAATATTTTAAACATTTTAATCTGGTAATCAAACCCACTTATGACCCACTTATGCTGACCTGTCTCTCTACCATACCTGATTTTTAACCCTTATGCCTCATATTTACCCCAAAGTAAAATCAAAACATTCCTGTGCCTTCAGCAGACCACAGGCACATGCTTTCCTCTGCTTTGGTGCCTTCATCCTTCCTCGTGGGGTCTAAATTCAGTGCTGCATAACTCATCTCTTAAGTCAGCGCTTCCTACTCACCTCTTTGTCTTTCTCATATAGGTGTTCCAAAGGGCTTCTCCCTTTCTGCAGCGAAGTCTGCACATGCCATTTCCCCCTAGGACCTCACGTGGTCTCTGCACACGCATCCCTAGCATCTCGTCATGTAAGGTCACCAGTCCCACTGGATGAGGGCCCCACCCTTATGACTTCCTTTAACTATAATTACCACTTTTGAGTCCCTGTCTCCTAATATTGTCACATCAGGGGTTACAGCTTCAATTTATTAATTTGTATGAATGTAAAAATTCTGCCAGATTTTCTGTGTATGTGTGTATTTGTGCTCACATGTGTGCACATGCTCCCTATTTTGTGGTTCCCCCTGTTACAAGCTTATCCCCCTCCCTAACCTCATGCAGAAAGCCCACAGAATAACCAATTGCTTTGTTGCTCCCCTGTGGTCGCCCAACTTGGCCAACTTAGTAGAGCTGCCCCCACGTGATCCTACCCTTGAAAACCATGCTTCCACCCCCACTGAGAGGGTTCCCAGAAACACACACTGACTCACCCCAGAGTTCCATCACAGCCTTCTCCTTGCCTTCAGCTGCCAGCAATGGGGAACAAGAGAGAATGAGCCACAGCAGGGAAGGGAAGGAATTAGGGGACTGACTGGAACAGGAAGGTGATATTATTCTTTTAAAAGAAAGAAGTGAAGCCCTTCCTTTTACTTCTCTATTAAACATTTGTGATAGGTGCCCTCCCCTAATTTCCACAGGTCTCTGATTCTAAAAATGCTAAGGAACCCCTTCATTCTCAGTTTAGATTGTTGATAAGTGATGTGGGAGAACGCAGTTTAATTGGATCCTTTATTAACTCATCCTGACTTAGTGAGGGAGGCTGGTCAGTGACAAATAGTTTTTATCCTGCTAAATCAGAGACTCCTCACACTGTCATCTGCCTGCAAATTAGCTGAAGGCACAAACTTTGCATTCTGCAAAGTATTTATTCTCACAATTAATATTCTGCAAATTGTGGTTTCACATTTTCCCACCAGTACAAAGGTTCTTACCAGGCGGTAAACCAAGTTACATGGGGAGTGTTTACACAGTACCCAGACACTGTCCTTCATCCCATCCCCACTCCCACCCTGTGAGGGTAAGAATACCTATCCTCCCTACCCCTGCACTCTTAATCCCACTGTCATCACTTCTTTGTCACTTTCTCAGAAGTTTTTAAATATAATTCCTTTGTTCTTTATAGAATCTAGCTACCAATTCACTTTTGGGGTTTTTTTTTTTTTTAAGTGTTTTGTTGTGGAAAGGTTTAAGTGTTTAGAAAATAAGCATTATAGCATAGTGGGCTCACATATATCCTCCATCCAGCTCCAACAGTTGTGGAAGTTATACCATTCCTGTTTTATCTGTACCTGGGTTATTGCTCTTAATTCTTGGCTTTCATTACGTTTCATAGATTAGAGTAACATAGCCAATGAGTAAACAATGGCTTAAATATTCTTAAAGATGCTTCCCTCACATTATTGTATTTAACCCTCACAGCCCCTCTAGTTTACAACTATGGAAACTGAAGCTCTAAAAAATTATATACCTGCCTGAAGTCTCCTCGTAGTAAGTACGCAAGCAGGGATTCACACCCATAGGTGTCTGAAAGTATACTCCTCCTTTTCACCCTGAGTGGCACCTTAGAAGAATAAGGACTATAAGGGGAAATGTGTTATTTAAGGTTTTACAGTGTGAAAAGTTTTATGGTATGAATTGATTGAGCACTCCATAATGAAACAAGCATGATGTAATATTAGCAGCCAGGTGGCAAATACATGAATCTTCAGTATAAAGCTAAACTTTATGATTTCAGATTAAAATGTTGGGGCGGGGAATTCCACTAGAAACAAACTTTGTCTTCACCATCAAGCAATGGACAAAACACATAAGTTATTTTCAGTTGATTATCACTCAAAGGACACAGATTCAAAACAGTTGAATTTTAACCTTAAAAATTGCGAGCCTTGGAGATGCCCCTTAATCACCATTAACTGATAAGTGCTTAGAGGACTTAGAAATAAAAGGCAGAAGCAAAGCCTCAAGGGTGACCTCTCAGCTGTGGACCAACACATCAGGAGGCCTCACTGCTGCTGCTGCTGCTCATGAAAAACCAGAGCTGGACTTAAAGATGAACAGTATTCTTCCAGGTCCAGCCACCTATGTGGGATTCTGTCATTTACCCAAAGGAACATTTTGCATATATACAACCTACATGGTGAAACTGTTCCTTCCAGTGGAAGGACTTAGTCAATTTTTTTTCTACATCAAAAGCATAGAGCCACCCACACTGTTCCATTGTGCAATGCAGGTTCTGCTTTGGGAGGTGGTTGTCCTGTTTATTGGCAGAGAGCTTGTTCAGGGAAATTCTGAGGGCATTTTACTGCTGATGGTACACAGAGACTCTGGGGAGGCAACCAGTAGGCTGCTCTCGCACTCCTGCAGAGAGCTCTGTGTGGCCAGGAGCCCAAATTTGGCTTCTAGTGGTATTACCCAGTAGACTCTTCAGTGTGCTTGAGGCCACCTACCCCTGGCTCTGGCCCATCTAACTTTAGCACATTGTGGAGGGAGCTTCTTTGAGATATGGAAGTCACCTCTCCAGATTCTCCAGGGTCCTCACAAATTGCCAATTAACTAGTCATACCAGGAAGCCAAAAAGTTTCCACTAACATCCTCTCCCACTGATATCCATCCCTATCTAATATTGGGGTCCAGGTTTACTCACTGATGTTCCCACCATTACACTGTTCTCCTGTCTCTGCATATATCATGAGCAGAATTTAAAGCCCTCAAGAATCATGTCACATGAGTTTACTACACCATCAGCTTCCTTCCTCCTGAAGTCTATAACTGGCTTAGTGCTTAGTGCTTAAAGAAAGAGCAAGTTTTGCCACCATTGCTGGCTGCAAGACTTGGCAAAATTTGCTTCATTTCTTAGAGCCCAACTCATAGCATTATTGTAAGATTGAAATTAAGTAACATGTGTGAAGACACCTAGCTAGTCTGGGAGTCATAGCAAGTGCCTCTAGATGCTGGCTTCCCTTTTCTCTCAAATATATGTGTTATAGATATGAGAGGAGAGGCATTTCCCTGCCATTGATTGATAGTATGAACTTATCATCTGTGGCGCAATTTCATCAACCAAAAATGCATTGTCTGTTCTCCAAGTTGCTGTAATTTTTAAGCTTAAACTATGTAGTTGCTTCCCCAAATTGTGAAGGTATGGGCAACCCAGAATGGTAGCACTGGGAGCTACCTGGAAGCCTGTAGGATGGGTGAGATTGAAGTAGAAAGAACAAAGGCAGAATCACCAATATGAGACCAAATCAGAAGGTTAACATTGCTGAAAATTAAAAAGGCCACTTGGGAGTTTTGCCAAGGGTGGGCCCAGAAGCAGACATTTTTGCACCAGTCCAGCAAAGTGTGGATGCCTGCACGTCCTGTCTCTTCTCCACAGGAAACCTAACTGCAGTCTGGCTCTGTGACTCTAGCCTGGGAAGGCACATGGCTGCTTCCGATGAGAACTGCAGTATTCCTGCCCACACACACTGCTATCACCTCCTCTGAGAGTGATTTCCGTTATTACTTCTTGTCTCCCAACCTGGAGAATGTTTGCTCAGTTTTGCATAAAAAATATTAAATCTGTTTGTGGACCTTCAGTACTCATTGTCGGTTCCTTCCTGCCGCGGCCATCCAGACTCTGGGATACATTTCCTTTCTTCTCAGCAGCTGTGAGGAGCCCAGTAGTTGGGCTTCCTTAAATGCAAGCATATGGAAGTGAGCAGGAGTGTGGAGGCAATTAGAGGGTTTCTTCCTCCAAGTAGTGAGGGTTTGCTCGTTTTTTGGATGTGTGGCTGTTCTTGCTCATTTTTTTTCTCCGTTTGGGGTTTGTCAAGTTTACAGCTTTTCTTCCATACCATACATACTTGCAGCTGGTTGCAGGAGCATGCAAAATCAGTGACTTGGTTGCCTATTGGCTTGGAATCAAACTTTCTGCACTGAGATATGGATAATGCATGTGATAATGACAGCAACACTTCATATTTGTAAAATACTCTGCAACTTAAAAGTGTATCCTTTAACATATGTCGCTGTCTCATTTTTCTGGACAGAGGCTCAGGAGAAAAAAATGAGGCTGTACTCACTCTGCTAGAGTTGGAGATTTTCCTTGTATTTATACCATTTCTGTAGTCACACCACAAGGGGAAGAGTAATAGAATGAAAACTATAGCCTTCTGCTCTACTCCTTTTCTCTTTTCTAGTTTCAGTCAATCCATTAAATATTTTTCAAAATCTTCCTAAGCACTGGTAGAGTCTCTGGTGACATTTAAATAGTTACAGCAGGCAAATTTTAGCATTAGAGAGCTTCCAATCTAGTTGGGGAAACAAGAATAATGTAACTCACCGGAGTCCTGAAAAGCAAGGAAATATGCTAGGGAGGAACTGAAGGATTTAGTCTTTGGTGGGATTATATACAGAGGGTGCAGCATCCTCAGGGTGTAGGTACCTTTTTGTCTTTAAGGATGGGGAAAGGCAGAAGGCAGGCAAATAGAGCGGAAAGCAGATTGCTCATAAAATTGTTGTCAGGAAAAATACCAGCAAATTCACCCACCTCAAGTTTGGCCCCTGGATTTGAGAACCTGTTATTCTGCAGTCCTGTCAGAGGAACTGGGAGAAGGCAATGGGGACAATCAAGGAGATACAGGATTCTTAAGAAACCCTGTGGTGCACAGAAACAGTGGCATATGCTGAATGCCCCACCCATACCTGACCCAGCCCTGGGGTAAACCAGGTAATTGGGAGACCAAGATGGGCCTGAGAAGAAGGCTTCTAGGAGGAGTGAGACTGGTGTGGGCCTGATGCATGAATGCACTGTGGGAACACCATGGACAGTGGTATGGAAATCATGGTAGGGAGATGGGAAATTGATGGAGAGTGTTGGCACACTTGTGTGGAAGACCTGGAAGTCAAGCTATAGGGCTGGATAAGGTTGCCGAGCTGGGAAGCAACATTGAGAGTTTTATAGCTCATGCTAAATGAAACTTTTGTCCTTGCCCAGAATTCTCAGTGATATCCTGCCACCCTACTAGTTAGGCTGCACTCTGCATTGTCCCATGTTGATGGTGGGAAAATAAACCAAAGGAAGCAAATCCCAACTTGGCATGAATGCCAACTTGAGGTGGATGCTGAAACTTGTCAGTATCTCCTGGGAGCACTTTTATACATCAGGCAGGACCCTTCCCCTCCAAGGGTGGAGCAGGAATAAGAAGGAATAGCCTCCTGTACCTGTCAGGAAGGACACTATTTTCTTTGTTGTTTTGGCTTCCATGAAACTGCTTACTTTGTTAAAGTTCCAGAGACATATGAACTCTAGGTATCTCCATTATGATGAATTTTTAAAAAGATGATTCATTACTGCACACTGCTAGTGTCAAATATTTAGAAAATAGAAACACTCCAACTGTCACGATTATTCCATCACAGAGATAATCACACATTGTTGCTATTTTATTCAATTCCCTTTTCTGATTGGAAATTTTTAAAAATGATTTCAAACTATGTTAAATGTTTTATATCTTTATCAAATAGGAAACCAACCTGCTATTTTAGCTCCTTTTGGTTGTTTCCACTGAATGAGGTTTTTCAGCATACTATTTGTTATGTAAAATAATACAACTATATTTTCAAATAACCTTGTTTTCATTGAGGAATTGCCTGGACAGACCTAACTAAATATAGAAGTGTTATCTCATTTTTATTGTTACTTCATCAAGAATGGCAATAGTCCTCTGAGTGGAAAAGATTTATATGTGCCATAGTATGCTTCTCTAAGACTTAAAAACACAAGCAGACCATGCCAAAACTGACTGATATACATACCTGAATACTGAAAAAACTTTAGGGATCGCAGCTGAAAGTGGCATTTCTTAGAATTTAAGTGTCTTCCTATATTTGATTGCAGTGAAGTTTTAACCAAATTTTAAAAGTATGCTCCATGTTGTCTTCATACCTGTGGAAAAGAATTCAGGCATTCAAGAACTTTCTTTATTTTATTTTATGTTATTTTAGGCATTTGAGAACTATATTTTATTTTATGTTATTTTATTTTTGAGACTAGATCTTGCTATTTTTGCCCATGCAACCGCAGGCTCAAGTTGCCTGTGGTACCACGGACTCAGGCAATCTCTAGCCTCAGCTTCCCAGGTAGCTAGGATTACAGGCGTGTGCCACCATGCCCAGCTATTTTTTGGGACTAGGTCTCGCTGTGTTGCCCCAGGCGGGACTCGAACCGCGATCCCCAGACCCTGCCGTGAACCACGATCCCCAGACCCTGCCATGACTCCATTAGCTGTCGCTTACAGGCACGGGCCACCAGGCCCGGACCTCAAGAATTTTCTTCACCCTCTCTTTACCTACCTCTTGACCAGTGTCTACCTTGATACCTGTCTGTTTCCTCATGTAGCTACCATTTGGAGGGCTGGTTTCTGTTGATTATTATATGCTGAGTAAGAGAGAAGGTGTCAACCAGCCTTATTTTTCCCTTAAGGCAGTTTGTCTTGTAGCAGCTTGGAACTTCCTGCTTATATTTCTTTTCCAGTAATACATGTGATTCACCTCAGTTCAAGGTAACTATGTGGGGCCTCTTTATTTTTTTCAAGAGAAATTTTTCTGTGGAAACCATAAAAGAGAATGAATTCTCTTAAGAACATGTTTTAAATATTGAACTAACTAATTAGCAAACTGCTAATAAATTCTAGTAATTTATCTGTGTTTCTCTTAGGTTTTCTGTGTAATTAATTAATCAGAAATATTTGTTTTAATTCTTCCTTTTCATATTTGATCTTTCATCCAATTTCTTGTGTTACCATTCTGCTAGTACATGCAGGATGCTAGTATATAGTAATAGGGACAGTGTATCCTTTAGTATTTCACCACTGAGTAGAATTGGATTTTGGATTTTGCTAAATACTTTCTACCTGGTTAAGATAGATTCCTTCTGATTTAAGCATTTCTATTATTTTTTTAATCACAAGTAAGTATTGGCTTTTATTTAATGCATTTTCTGTATTGATAAAATCATATGCCTTTTCTCTTTTAAATCCATGGTAGAAAATTACCATCAACAATTCTCTGAAGTTATACCATCCTTGCATTATTGGTGGAATTCTGACTTACTCATCATGTATTTTATGTACTGTTGGATTTAGTTTACTTTTCTTAATTTTTACATTTGTTTTATGTTTGAGACTGACATAATTTTCCTGTTTTCCTTCTGTCCTCTGATTTTATACTGAGGTTAAACTAGTGATTTTTGAATTTTTACCTCTGAAATGTGCCTCTTTTTTCTCTAATACCACATGAACCTGATAGTTATTGGTTTTGTTTTCTTTAATAGATGGACAGGTAGATGTTTGAGTGTTAAATCAATTTCCTCAGCGGATATAAAACTATTTTTCAGGCATTATTTCATTGAAATTGTCAAAACAGTGGTATACTGTTGCTCATAACACACATTTATTTTGCTGAGCCTTTAGTTATGTCTCTCATTTCTAATGAAAGAGGGAAGAATATTGAATGCCCTCTCTGTGTGTTTGTTTTGGGGTTTTGGGGTTCATTTTTTTGGGTCAATTTTGATGATTTGTCTATCTTAACCTTTTTCTGGGATAAGATTTAAGTACTTCTAAGCACAACTTTCATTGAATCTAACTTTTAATTGCAGTATTTCCATCATATCTTAATTATAATTATTTCTTCCTTCCTTGAATTATGAGTTATTAGTAAAGTCATTTTGCATTTCCAAGCAAATGAGTTTTTAGTAATTTTGTTTTAGAGTCTAACTTGAAAAAAAAATTATCAGAAATGTTGCTATTATGACACCATTTGTACAAAATTTATAAAGATTTGGCTCATGGCTAGGATATGATAATTTTTCTAAGACCTTTCATATTTTTTCATGCATATTCTTTGATGGAGGCAGGGGATACCAAGTTCCAAATATACCTGTTAGATTAAGCCTCTTGAGTTGTTCATCTCTTTTATTTACTTATAAAGCCATTAATCACTAAGAGGTATGTTCTTAAAATCTTTTACCATGTTTGTCAGTTTGTCCTTATAGTTCCGATGATTTTCTTTGTTCATTATTGCATTGTACCAGAAGAATATTGAAGAATGCTTTACTGGTATTATCTTCTTTGTCTCAGACTGTGAATTTCTTCAATTTCCAAGAAACTATAAATCCAGTTTCTCAGTAGCACTGGTTTCAAAGCACTCATCTTCAGATTACTTTTTAGCTTCTATACCATGGGCTATTTTGGGGTGGTGGGAGGGTGGGAATTATAAAGCCAAAAAGTTTCTGTATTTGAAGGAGTCTTAAAATCCTTCTAGTCCAACAATGTTTGTTTATCCATAGGCTGCCAGAACATCTGTAGTTTCAAAACATCCTCTGCCATCTTTGGGAAGTTCTCATTAGTAAAACAAGTCAGAGGGCCGGGTGTGGTGGCGCATGCCTGTAATCACAACTACTTGGGAGGCTGAGGCTAGGAATCACTTAAGTTTGTGGGTTCAAGACTACCCAGGGCAACCATAGCGAGACCTAGTCTCAAAAAAGAAAAGAAAAATCAGAGGAAAATATTCTTCAGTATAAATGTCTTTGTGCCAGACAATTTACTAAAGTTTGTTTTTTTTTTTTCCCATAAGCACAGTTCCTTTCAACATCCTAATTATTATTTTCTGAAGTTCTGGCTTCTATGGAATCATGACTTCAGAAACTTACAAATTAGGTATACACACATACTTGTAGTAGGCATATGTGTGTATGATGTCTGCACATGTTGTGAGGAATGTTTTGTTGGACCATTATTAAGGAAGCCCTTCAGGAAGATATCCATATTGAAGCTAAAAACCCACCCACCATCATATGAGGAATTCTTTCCAAGCAAACAGTTGAGAATTAGATGCTGTGATTCTTCACTGCTGTTCTTAAGTATGTGCATCAATATCCTTGTAGTCCTCCTTTTCCTGAAGATCAAAAGTGCACTGCATGAGGAGGAAGAACAAGGCATAGCAACAAATTTCCTGTTCAAAAAATAAACCCCAACTTTGTTTCCAAATTATGCATTTTGATCTATACGTTTCCAATAGAAGTTAAGGAAAAACTTGCCTCATTTGCTGAATAAAGTGAATGTTCTGTTTGGAATTTCTGAGTTTACAATTTGTACACTGAGGGGAGGCAGTACGAGTTGTCAGAAGTTCTGTTCCCCCTGACAGAAGGCAATAAGAGTTGTTGGAAGTTCTACTTCCCCTTAATAACAGTATCCTGTGGTGCTTGTAGGGAACTGGCTTTAAGTCATGGCCCCTCCACACACTTACTGCCCTGACCCTCCCCAGCTGTCAAAAAGTCCACCCCACTTGTGACCCAAAACTCTTCCTGCAGCTGAAGAGTCACACCTTCAGAAGACAATACAGATAATATTGTAATAAGTCATAGCTAGGGATATTATCTTTGCATTTTAAAGACTCAAAATTCAGACTTGCTATGAATAAGTAGGCACAACCTCTCCTTATCATCTTTCTGTTAGCCTTTTTACTTTGCTCAACTAAGAGGAGGATCTCCATGATAACCAGCTAGGCCTCTCTCCTTCGGAAAGCAAGAAGTTTGTTGAGTAGCTTTAACCACATGTTAAGTGGTGTATTCAAAACACCCATGTTTCTCATTGTTCCTGGAGCCCCATCTGACTAAACGTTACCAAATGCTGTATTTCAACAAATACCACATTAGGTCAGACTGGCTTTTAAACAGCGACTTAAATAACTGACTCAAAATGAAATTATGTTCAGCTAATACCCCCCACCCATATCTTTTTCACATGAGCTGCCACTAAACCACGTCCCCCATCCTGTACTTACGCAACATTTTTTGTTTGTTTGTTTGACCCTCACATTTCCCTTTGTAGCCTCGTTACTATAGTCTAAAAAGATAGTTTTTCGTCTTGAGATAACTGCCTATAACATTTTGTAAACCTCCAAAAGTCTGTTTCATCTGGACATTTTCCATATGTTCACCAAAGATATTGGCAAAGTTGTTAAACTTGGAGCCCTGCTATATGTGCCTGAAGGCTGCCCACTAGGTAAACGAGGACCTGCTGTCCAACCTGATCCATCCATCGCCTGATATCCAGCCCACATTTCCCCGTTTATCCTTAAGGGAATATGAGAGACCTTTTTTGGAGGATGTGTTGCTAAAATCCACAAAGAACCACCTATCTCTGCTCTCTATCAAAATAGAAAGGTAGGTAGCTAAATATTCCTCTTAAGAAAGCATCCGCTACAAGGGATGACTGAAACTGACTGAAACTCTTCACTGCCAGTGCCCAGATACAGCTTTCTTTTTCTGTCTAGCATTCCTAGACATCCTACATAAGTCCAATTTTTTATAGGACCGATTAATGTTGAGATTAAATAAAGGGGGAATGGTTTTTACCCAAAGCTATTTTTCTCTGTTTTGTAGATATTGCAATGGTTTACTTTGATTATGCTAAACTATCAAATATCAGATCGGATAGTGTTGACTAGAATGTTAGAGATCAGCTAGATCCCTCATCCCTATTTTAGCAGTTGACAGTCCTCTTTATCCCTTCATCTCACCCTCATCACTATCACTCTGAATCAGACTCCTAACAATGGCTTGGACTGGTATGTGTCTCTTGCCAGGTGCTCCTTTGGCTGAGCCAACTTGCCTGGAGCTGCCTGACCAACTCCCTCATGCTCAGTATCCCACCACACTCCAAAGCAAGCCCAGTCTTTCACCCTCAGCAGATGAACTGCTGAGAACCACCACCATATTCCTCATACCTCATGCCACCCAGTAGACTTATCACTCTTCCATATATGTCTCCCATCCCTCCTTGGACTCCCTTTTTGTTTGGCATATTCAGGAAAGCCCAGTTCATTCCTGGATTTAGATAGTATGCTCCTTTTTTAAATAACAAATAAAATGCTTCTCAGTGAAGCCTCGACTGACCCGTCCAATGCCTGTTAGCACTGTGTAACTCCCAGGTGACAGTTGTATTATATGAGTTTACTTGTGAACTTGTTTTTATCAAAAGTTGCTCCAGGCATCTATTATTCACCTTTTTAGCTCACCAAGCACCAGGTATCTAACAGACAGTCAGGTCATTTTTTTTTTTGAGATGGATGAAGGGAGGTGTGGCCTTGAAAATTAGAAAAGGATAAATAACTCGTCAAGATAGTGAAGTTTGGACAAATAGAAATAAAAATAAATCAGTCTCCAAATCTAATTGTAAGGTAATTATCCAATAATATGACTCCATGATTTTGTTTTGATCTTTTGGGTGGAAGTATTAGCAATAAACATCCAGTTTTAAGAATTATACTGAAAATTCCATGTTTATTTGCTGCATTGTGAATATACAGCATATATGTTTGGGGAACCGGCATGGTGGGCTTTTCTGATAATGTTCTTGAAACTTCTGAATAATTTGAAAGGAGACTTTGATTCTTCAAAACATTTGTCCACACAGTTTAAAGTGTCAGTGAATGCATCAAAAACCCTGTCCTTTTCAACTCCAAAATCCATACTTTTCTTAATAAAATAGTACCTTTGAGTTATGGCAGTAGGTTTGTTTGCTTTGTTTCATTTCTTTGGAGGGGTAGGCTCAAGATGTTAAAAATAGAGATTAAGCCCAGTATTAAATGATTACCCCATTCAGAGAGGGCGATTCTAGCTTTCTCAAGCTATGTAACAAAAGCATGATGTTGTCAACCTGAGGGTTGATTTGCCTCATTTGAATCTGAAAAGGAGCCCACATCCTTCCTGTTGCACAAAGAGATGCTGAAAAAAATTTGCAGAGAAAACAGACAAATATGTGTTGTATTTCCCAGAAGTCCTGTCCCATTACCCCCAAAACAGTGCAATAATTGGGAATGAGGTTGTATAAGAAAAGAACAATGAATCAAAGTATGAAATGCTGAGAAAGAGTCAGCCAAAGCTGTTCTTTTAAATGTTTCTCTTTGTGTTTTCTCAAAGGTGGTATTGTAGATAGTGGCAGAAAAAAAGAATATAGGGTCATTTTCTCCATTTTCAAGTAGAATTGTCATCTTGCACAATAGACCCCACTGAAACTTGTTCTCATTTTAGGTGAATCAAATATTACTCCACTCATTTCAAAAATGAGGGGGGGCAATCTTTTCCTGTTCTTGCTATCAAGTCCCTTACTTTTTTAAAAAAAGTTCCCTCAAAAATATGTAATGAGGGGCCAGGCACGGTGACTCATGCTTGTAAGCTTCAGCCTATGAAGCGGCCGGGCCTAGGAATTGTGCTTCGAGTCCCACCAGGGCCCGTAGCGAGACCTAGTCCCCAAAAAACAGCTGGGCGTGGTGGCATGCGCCTGTAATCCCAGCTACCTGGGAAGTTGAGGCTGGGGATTGCTTGAGTCTGTGCTACCCTGGGCAAAGACGTGAGCCTGCGGTTCCACGTGCAAAAATAGAAAGACCTAGTTTCAAAAAAAAAAAAAAAATGTAATGACTAAAGCACAAGTCTTTTGTGTCATCACCTATTCAGTCAAAATCTCCAGCTTGCAACCGATGTTAGTTAGGGGAAGAAAGATATGAAGTAGATTGACATAATAAACATAGACTGGTAAAATAGAGACATACACAATAAAGAAAGGTAAAAAAGGGAATAAAAGGAAAAAAGAGGGAAAATGCCTAGGCGTCTAACATTTCTTTTCTTACCAAGTGTTTCTCAGGTTACCTCTAGTACCACAAATGAGGCTTGTCTTTGTTCATGATGTTACAGCCATGTAAGAGAGAGTCCCAATTGAAAGAATCTGTAACTAGATAAATAAAGAATAAAGATAAATAAATAATCTAGATAACTAGATAAATAAATAAATAATCTGTAACTAGATAAAGGACTGCTTCAGAATGGACAACTTTATTAGTAGCAGTTGACTACACTATTACTACATGGTCAGAAGTTAAAAATGTCACATTTAAATTAAATATTATAGGGAATTTCTATAGAAATGGAGATGTAAATTATGGGATTCTTTTAGGGGAGAGCATGCAGATTTCTGGAGGTCTTGGAAATAAGCAGAATTTCCATTTTGTGAGACTTGTTTTCCTACACTTTCTTAATTCCAAACTTGTTTCTACACATATCTTCTTTTCCTAGTAATTTTTTCATTGGTTGTGCATGTATATATTTTTTTACATCATTGTATACCCCAAGGTTCTCCCACCACTTTTTCACCCATAAACCATCTTCTTAATTTCTTGTGCTCATCACTCCCCTGATTTCACCCTCTCTCCCCTTCCCTTGCTTTATGCTTTAGTTCTGCTTTCAGTTTGTTAGTTTGAACATTTTCTTATCCTTTTGTTTGTTTTCTCTATGTCCCACATATGGGTGAGATCATCCAGTGTTTCTCTTTTTCTTCCTGATTTATTTCTGCTAACATGATTCCTTTCAGGTTCATCCATATTATCACAAATGCATCAAATTTGTCTTTTTTGGTTGATGACTAATATTCCATTGTGTAAATATACCACAGCTTTCTAATTCATCTGTTTAGGGACATTTGGGTTGTTTCTATAAACTGGCTATTGTAAATAGTGCTGCAATAAATATCCAACTACAGGTGTCCTTTTGAATTAGTGTTTTGGTGTCCTTTGGAATTGCTGGATCAAATGATAGTTCCATTTTCAGTAGTTTGAGGGAGGATCCTCCACCCAGCTTTCCATAGTGGCTGAACAAGTTTGCATTCCCAGTATGAAAGTATTCCTTTTTCTCTTTTTCTCCACATCCATGCCAGTACTTGTTGTCCCCCCTCCCCTTTTTTTACTGATATGGGTTATTCTTACTGGTGTGAGGTGATATCTCATTGTGGTTTTTGATTTGCATTTCCCTGATTATTAGTGGTGCTGAGCTTTTTTTCATATGCCTATTGGCTAATTGTAATTCCTCTTTGGAGAAGTGTCTTTTTAGCTCACATTTTTGGACTGGGTTTTTTGCTTTGTTTTTGTTAAGTTGTCCACCCGTATTTGTTGAGCATATATTTATTTAAAATAGTTATAGACTTTCTTAGTTCCAAACTTGTTTGAACTAAGAAACAAGTTCAATAACTTGTTTCCTCAATAACTAATTATATATTGAGTTAACTTGTTAACTTGTTAACTCAATAACTAATTATAGATATTGAGTGCTGCTTGTCATATATTGTACTAGAACTTTACCCAATTAGTTATAATTCTTATCTCAATTGAAAGGTTTGCCTTATAAGGAAAAACTCTAGAGTCATGTAAAAAGCTGCAGAATGAATTCCAGTAGCAATTAGATGCTTTGAAAATATTAAGAAAAACAGGGTCGAACCTGAACTGAAAAAATAATTGGCTCCATTCCTCTCCCCCTAGAGTGTTTTAGAACATTTTGTGTTCACCTTTTAGTAAGTGTTTGTTGGATTGTGAAGCAGTCCTTAAATTTTTCCATGTGAGAAATGTAATCTTGCCATGTATAATCCACTTAGAGTACACAGAACAATGGCGGCATCCTTTCTTTACAGTAGCCCTGTTTATCCTAAACATGATTGTTATTTCTGTTAAATTTCAGTTCTTGCTTCTTTATTAAAAGTGAATGGCAAGTGACAGATCAGCAGGTAACATTTGAGCAAATGTTAGGGTATTTTCTCATTCACCATCACCATACCAGCCCTTAGCAATTTGCCAGAGTTACTAAATATTAATGCTGAGCAATATCTGAGCTTATCTGGATCAGTCATGACAGAGGCTAGGTTCAGGGTGGTGAGTGACTCACCTGAGATCACCAGTGCATTGTCTATGTCTGCTTGTTGTTCAGTCATTTTATTTGCTACCCCATGAGAAACATATTTCACTACAGATGATTCACTTTTGTTCCAATGCACCAAATTTTCAATTTGTATACCAGTGTGTAAAATGAAACCACAAATTAGGCTAGCTGAGAAATATAAACGTTTCTCATAGTCACATTAATAAAGCAAAAAGGGACGATGAAAGTCATTTTAATAATATTTTATTTATATAAAATATACAAAATACCATCATTTCAACATGTAGTCAGTATTTAAAATGTGTTAATGAAATCAGTTACATTCTTTCATTTATATGAAATTGCAATCCAGTTGTATATTTTATATGTATGTACACCTGGGTTTGAACCAGCCATATGTGGGTAGTGCCTCCACACTATTAGTCTGCACTGGTCTATATGGCTGTACCAGACCCAAATTTGCACCAAGCAAATAGGCCTCTAACTCTTGAAAGTACAAAAGTCTCTGAATCTAGTTCATCTTTCTTTTCATTTTTTTGTTCTTGATATGGCATCCTTGTCTCTTAAAGCTTAGAGAGGTAAGCAAGTATGAATGACTCTGAGGTCTGTGTATCTATGGAAAATATGGTCTGGCTCTTCCCTAGATAGTGTTACTATGTGATATATTATTCCTGCCTCCCTCTAATTCCATGAAGTCCTGCATTTCCTTAATGTCAAAAGTTCCCTTACTAGCTGCAGCTGCTTCCTGTGGATAATGCTCTAAATGACTTTTATTTATGAGATCGCTTGTACTATAACTGCTATCAGGATGCATATGTATTCCAAAGGCTGTATCCCAATTCAGTCTAATTAACAATCTAAGAAATAATTATTAAAGTTTAGCTGTAGCGCTCTACAATGATATCTCACTTTGGCCTAATTACAAAATGAAATGTTAAAATATGTAAAGAGGGAGATCGAAGAAGAGGATCATTTTGCTTTCTGTTTATTCATGCATCTCACATCTCCCAACCCCCACCTCCAACCAGAATACAGAAACAACTCTTGGAATAGTAATGAATGACTATAAAAGCTACGGAGCCAATGTCATATTTTCTTCACCATTGAAATATGAATAATAATCGTGCCTATATCAGAGACTGCTGAGAATGAAGCAGAAAGCACAGTTTCTGATACTGAGTACTTAACAACAATAGCTGTTATTACTATTAACATTGCAATTGCTTCAGGAAAAAAAGGGATGAACAAAAGAGAGAGCAAGTAGGTATATTAATTCTGAAAAAGGAGAAGGAAGCCTGCCAGCTGTTTTTTGTTTTTTTGGTTTTTTTTTTATTTAAGACTTTTGATTTAAGGCACTATCCACATGATGATTCTTGGAATCAAATCAGCCTCCACCCAAAGCTAGTAAGTAGCTTTCTGTTTCCAACATGTCTTTAGCATGACTATGTGAACCATCAACTTCCCATGATAATGGGGATGTTGGAGCCAAAATGACTAGTTTGTTTCAAAGGACAAGCAATGCACAACGATGGAGAGAGGAACTGACCTAAGCAGTGTGTGTCAAGTCATGAGAACACATTCGGTTCTGATTTTCGTAAGGGCGTTGTGACAGTTATCTAGAAGAAGACAGTTTAAGCTTCTTGGGTTATCATTTGGAATCTTTTGTGATACTTCTTTAAAATAGTTACATAGATTAAGCAAAGAAAGTTTTTGAAACACCAGCCTTTCAAGGGAATACTATCCTTTTCTTGACTTTTTTGCCTCTGCTGCTCTCTCTGTGAACTCTTTCAACAGGAGCTCATCAGCTCTCCTTCGCACTCTCAGCAGTTATCTTGGGTGAAAACAACTAAATTTTTTTTAAAAAATCATTTTCCCAAGTGACAATAGGGACCTGACCATCATCTGAGTCTGGGTTTGCACTTTCCACTCTCCTCTGCATGTGGAAATTCCTATCCAGTTCTAAGAAAGATAATGAGAACATACTACTAATTATGTGAGCCAGGACAGAGGGGGAAAAAATAGGAAAGAAAAACATAATATAAACACTACCTCACAAAAACTAGCTTTATATATTTTTAAATGGCTTCGCATTTATGACTTGTTTTATCTTCACAAAATCCCTTTGACTGAACAGGCAAAGGAGAATTATCCCAGCAGACAAATGAGAAAACTGAGGTGAAGTACAGGCCAGATGATTTGCCCAAAGTCACACGTCTGGTTGATGATAATGCAGGGACCAGAATAGAAGTTTGTGTGCTCCCACCAGACTGGGAGATTGTTCAAAAGTACAAGTTCCCAGGAAAGATCAAATAATTGCTGGAAAAGCACTTCCGATCTCCAAGGAAAACAGATCTTTCCAGCTGGGTGACCTCCCTAAGGACTGAAAAGTATTATCTGCCAACTGACTATTCTTTTGTCTCCTACACGCACTATCCCAGGCAAAGTCCACTGTGAAATCTGTGAGAATCAAGAACAACCACACACTGCTGAAATAGATTTGAAATTCATGGACTGGGAAACTGCTCATGCAGGTAGAAATTAGAGGGTGTCTCTTCTTGCCAAGCCCCAGATGTGAGCACTAAGGGAAATGTGGAGCTTTGTCACCCGTGTGTGTGTGTGTATGTGTGTGTGTGTGTGTGTGTGTGTGTGTGTACAGTGATTCCTGCACGGGCAGTATAATATTTAAAAGCAAACATTTAACAGTAGAATAACTGCTGCCGAACCTGCATTTGCAGCTGCAGCTGCACCACTCCTCTGGGAAGGGGGATGGCTGTTCTCCAACCATTCATAAAGAGCAGGAGTTGGAAGCAGAAAGATCTCACGCTCATATTTAATAATGTACATAGCCCATTCTCCTGTCCTTTGTCGGATACCTAGCTTAGAAGCTGACTACAGAGACAGCTCATTTGGCATTGTGACACATGGCTTGTTCTACAGATCTTTCAGATCTTCTTTTTCTGTAATAAATAAAGTTCATGCATGATATTGAGAGTGAAAGGACGAGATTTTTTTTCAGACATTGACAAACAGGGCATTGTAGATTTTGTCCACCTTACTGATTTGCTGCGCAGAGGAGACCGTATCCATGCCAAATCTTAAATATAGCCACAGTTGTATTTATAGTAAAGTTGCCTTTGATGTCAAAGGCACTCATCTCTGGGATCCTCTTGTCTTTTTCTCACATCCACTCTGCCATCTTTCCCACTTAATCTTTCTCTCAAGGTCCCCACCAGACAGCTTTGCTAGCCCAATGACATAGGCATTTCACTGATCATTGTTTAAAAATGAGCTTTTAAAGAAGAGGCACTAAAAATCTTGGGAGAGAATCCACGAAGGAGCTAATCATACCAGCTACCATGGTGAAAATCTCACAACTCTGGTTTTAGAGCCAGAAATATACAGAAGGTATTTCTTCTGATTTTCACATAAAACCTATTTGTGCAAATACTTGGGAATCTGTAATAAAGCATATGGAATAAAATCATCAAGTGAAATAAAAAATGCAGAGAGACAGATAAAAAACCACATTTTAAAAAAAAGCATTGCTCATAAAGTAACTCAGTAATCCATTCTTAATTTGGAATTCTTATCAAAACTATGATATTAAAGAATGCCATCAACCACCTTGGCAATAACAGTATTTCAGATACAGAACTTTCTCAAACTTGAGTCAAGTGTGACCACAATATAGGACAAAAGGCTACTCACTGACTAATAGCATAGGTGCTTATAGGGTTGATGACCTTATGACCTAGATTTTCTTTTCCCTCATTAATTTCCTCATCAGTAAATAGAAGGCAGTAGCTAGTTTCTAGTTTACTCTTCACCTATGATAGCAAATGATGCATTCCCATGTTTGTTCGACCTCTGAATTCAAAATTAGTTTTACAAATAGTGGAACAATTCTGTTCAGCTACCAAGTTTGCTAAGTTCCCTCCCCAAAGAGCTTGTGTGAATTCTGCTCTTTGCTGGAAACTTGATGATAAAATCTCCTCTCCCACTTATTTCACAAATGACTTGCAGTGAACCAGGCATCAACTCCAGTCATCTTTGCTTTAGGGTTCTGGGTCTGGAAGTTGCTAAATATCATGTAAATGATAAACCCTGGCTTCTAGCCCAGAGAAAAGGCTGGATGTTAAGACTGGTGTGTACACCTTCCGTGTCACTATTTCTTGGGAGTATTTCTACAATGGGAGCCTTTGATTTGCCTCTCTGAATGTCACCAGAGGCAGCATTTCCTTCCGTTCTGAATTTGGAGAAAGAGCATGGATTTTCTATTCAAATAGACTTGAATTTCAAATCTGACTCCATCACTTCCTAGCTGCTCTTAAGCAAGTTCCTTAGATTCTCTGCCTTCAGTTTCTTTACAGTAAAATGTATTCAACATAAACAATGTATGTCATCTAGTACACTGCCTGGCATAGAGCAGACTCCATAATTGTCTATCCATGTCCCCTTTGCTTCTTTTCAGTAGGAACTTCCAGAGAGGCCAAAAAGGTAGAGTTTCCCATGAACTCTTCTGCTGAGGGTATTGTTTTCATCACTGTCATTCCAAGAAAATGAGCGAGACGTTTCTAAGGGCACGATGAGAGACTATGTAGCATAGCCTATTGGTTCTCAAAGTATGACCTCCTCAGACCAGCAGCTCCAAATCATACAGGTTCTTATTAGAAATGCAGGTTCTCAGGCCCCAGATCCTCTGACTCAAACTCTAGAGGTGAGCCCAGTACTCAAGTGTACTCATAAGCCTTCCAGATGATTTTCATGTCCCTGAAGTTTGACAACCACAGTTGGAGTGGAATGAACACTGAATCTGTTTTTCTGTGTCCAACTATATAAACCAGTACTTATTTCTCCATACTGGATCTCAACTTCCTCCTCTCTTGAAATGAGAGGTTGGTAGGTAGGATTGAACTAAATCCCTTTAAGATTTCTTCAAATTTTGTCATCTCCTGGTTCTCAATTCAGCTATGGTAGCATCTCTATTACAGTACCCTAAAAAATAATCAGGGAAAACAATGTTGTGTTCATTCCTTCAAAAGTAGAACATTATTATTGTAGAACATGAAAATAAAGCATAATGAAGAAACTTAGAACCATACAGAATTTCAGTATCCAGAGATACTGTTTTATGCTGTGCTCTACCAGTCTGTAGTTTTGGTATGAATTCACACATGTATTTTGGCCTATGAGAGAGGGAGAGAGAGAGAGGGAGTGGGAGAGAGAGAGGGAGAGGGAAAGGGGGGGGTATAGGCAGACATCTCCCCAAAGTTACTCAGCAGTCATCCAAGGGTATCCTGTGCCAGGAACAGTTTGGGACACTGCAGGTACATAGTGAAGAGTCAGGAAAAGCCCCTTGGAACTTTCATTCTCTTTGAGAGAGGTAAACAAGAAAATAAATAACCAAGGTTGTTTCTGAGAGTATCAAATGCTATAAAAGAAATAATAGAGAATGATTTGATAGGGTAGCATGGCAGTGGCCAGTTGAGCATCGATGCCAGGAAAACCTCCCTGAGAAGGTGACATCTGAGCTGAGACCTGAATCCTGGGAAGGGGCCAACATGTGGGTATTTTGGGGGAAGAACATTTCAGGCAAAGAGAAAAGCTAGTGGAGGGACAGTAAAGACAGCCAGTGTGGCTGGGAAGAGTCATCTAGAGAGAGTTAGAGGCTAGAGCAGGGATGACTGTGAGGTTTAAATGTATTCTCCCATCCAAGTACTAACCAGGCCTGACCCTGCTTAGCTTCCGAGATCAGATGAGATCGGGCGCGTTCAGGGTGGTATGGCCATAGACGAGGTTTAAATATATTCTAAATAGAATAGGAAACCATTTTAACATTTGCAGTAACTTATTAAAAAAGATCTCTCCCAGGATGTCTTATAGAAGGCAAAAATGGAAGCAGGGGAAATGGAATAATAATTCTACCTAAGGTTTTACAACTTGCTCTTTATATTTTAATTTTATCATGAATATCTTTCAGAATTAGTACTATTCCACCACATTATCTTTTTCAATGTCTGCTGAGGAATCTGGAATGGTAACATATTTTGTTAATCCCTTGTGGGTGTGAACCCAGAATATTTCCAGTTTTTATGATCATGAATAACACTGAAATGAGTGTGGTGAAATCTCTGTGCACATTCTTGTTTTCTTAAAGTTGTAGCTGTAGAATTCCTTGGCCAACAGAAATCTGCTTTGAAGCCTCCTGTCTTGAGTCTGTTAGTTGGTTTCAGTTGTAATCATGTAATGGGCATCTTCTGTCATTTAGCACCTATAGTTGTGGACTTTTACCAGTTTGGGAGCAGCGTGAGGCAGGTCAGGCACTTTTCCGAAGTCCATAATTGAAGACACGCAAAAAATCAAGGTAATTTCTCAATGCAACACCACTTTTTAAATCCTAATTTCTGAGCTTTTTGGCATCTCTTTATACTTTATTCCCAAGACAAGTGCCTTCCTCTATCCTAAGCCTGATCTTGGAACTTATTTTTATAGAAAAAGCATAAGAAAAGAATGATCGATCTTTGATTTTGAGTCTGTTTTCCTTATACTGTTATAGAAGCATATCATTCACTTAACTTAGTTTCATAGTGACAATGTAAAACATTTTCACTGTTTTCTCAAGAACTAGAAAGCACAAATATATAGCAAGCATGGGTCTGAGAGTCTTGGTCAAGGGCAGTTGTCTTAAGTATTCCTGAACTTATGAATAGGCTATGATTCTGTATGTACTTCTTGACTCTGCTGAGTTGATCTGGAGGTCAACAGAAGTCCACTAGGTGTCTGATTGGATTAAACATATAGTTCCAAGTGGGTCTCTCTGTTCAGCTCATACTCTTTAGTTCCCTATAATTCTACAGTAAAATGAAAAGTTGAAGTTGGATCTTTATTTAACATAAAAGAGAAATAAACCTGAATCCAAAAGAAAAATCTCAGTGGTCAAATAAGTTTTCAATTCTATATTTTAGCTTCCTTCTCTGCATTGCTCATCCTAGCATTAAGTCCCCACCCAGAAGTTGGGACATTTTAGATTCCTTTTTTGATGAAAAAGAAGGAACCTGTGTTAGGGAGTCACAGACCTCCCACCCCTCTGTGCCTATGACTCCCTTGGATGTGCAGACCTCCACCCTCTGCCTGATGTCAACCTCACATGGTACTAGGCTGAGCAGCCTGCCTCACCACCTTCAGTGCTCCAAGATTCTGCAGGCATTACCGCCTTTCCTTTCATTTTCACCTTTTCATTACTGAATCCAGTGAGCCTTTTTGCAGATAAAGAACAAGTGTTGGGCATACAGATCAGTACAGAGATGTTTAGCAAGGATGTTTACTATCAGAAAAAGCCCTATGTCTAAACAATAGTCAACCAAAAATGTTGCAAAGCCACATCCCCTAGTTCTTGTCAAGGGGTCAATGTCTAATCTGGTGGGCAGAGTGCCCGCTCTTTCCTCAGTATGGATGAAGGGAAAGACCTACGTAAGCTTGCTTAGACACCTATGAGGTAGGGGCTAACCATGGCATCTAGGGTCTGACCAGATCCAGCAGACCCACCAGTCTGTGAAGGGTGTGAAACCTGCAGAGAGGTCCTGGGGTCAAGTGGCTCAAACCTGTCTGGAAGAGGCTGATGACACTCCATGAAGTCACAGAAGTGATCTATGAGGAACTGGAACATGATTGTCTGACATCCACCTATCCTTTTTCCTCTGAACATTCTGACTTCATACTATACCAGGCCAAGAGGGCTCTGCCAGAAGTGCCAAGGCTTTCAACACTCCCTCCTGGCTTTGAATCAGCAATAGTGGAGCTAAATATAACTAACCCCTTATGTCCTGGGATTCATGCATTTGTCTCTGTTACCAGTTATCAGAGAACTTCTGGAAACTCTCTGGTTGCATAATGGTACTAGGTGAGAATTAGCTTATTATGTGCAGAATGATGACTGACTGGCATGCCTTAGTTTTAGTGACCTCTGCAATTGGCCTTTGATGTGTGATTCAGACTGAGATTTTTGTTTAGCAAAGAGTTACACTAATGCACCTTTTTTTCTCCAAAAGATAACCCTCCATCCCTACCTTCCAACTAATGCAACTGAAAAACTTGAGTATCATGCAAAGTAATTATTGTAGTTCTTTTTGAAAGTTTGAGGTAGTAGATTCTTTGTTGGAGCCAAATAAAGGTTAGGTGTAAATTCAGCTTTCTTCCTTCTTCATTTCCCTTTTCATTTTCTTTTAATTTTTATCAGAATAACTCATTTCATTGTCTGCTCAGTTAAACTTGTTAAATGTTCCCCCTAATCCACAGTGATTCATTTGGCAGCAAGGCTGGCTGCCAGCGATGGCAGACCAACCGTCTCCTGGGCAGCCAGGAAGTCACTGGATGCCATTTGTGCCTGGGACAGAAAGGCCAGTCATGACTCTGGGAGAATCCCAGGCTCTGATGGGCCCCTGGTCCTCACCTGTTACACCTGAGGTTTAGTGAGCTCTTGCTGTGTGGTCAGATAGTGCGCTAGGTGCTCTCTGTTAATGTGAACCCTGTAAAATGAATATTTGTTTCCTTTCTTTCAAATCAGAGATGGCAAAATGTAAGTAACTTTCCATTAGTAGTTACTAGCAGGATATGGATACTCATGAAAAACGTTGTAATCTACATTATACAAGGAAGAAACTAAAATAATGTTTGCCACCTACTCAAAATAGAAAATCTTCCTCTCAGTCATGGCTCTCTACCCTGACACCCTGAGTCAAGGAGAAAGAAAATGGGAAGGAAAAGAAATGGAAGGAAACCCATCTCAAAATTGAAACAGCAGAATGGAAACTATTCAGAAAGAAAACCACTCCAATCTCTTTGCCACATGTCCAGATCATGAATTGCTCACTGGTCAAGGTTTCTCTTGAGCTGATGGGCTGGGCAGGCAGCAGGCAGCTCCAATGGGGCCTATAGCAGCACTGAGTGAGGGACAGAACCCTGGCAGGGCTGTGGGAAAGAGGCCAAATCATGTGGAGATGGGCTCCAGGTGGCCTCCCTGAAACCCAATCCAAACTCCATTTGTATTTACATCACATCGTCATCTTGATTTCCTCTCAACATAACATCATCATCTCTCCCACACATGCACATCTTGCCAGAAGCTCACATTATGAGTTAATAATGTAAACTAAACAAATTATCTCCACCCTCGGTGCATTACTGTTCTGAATAACAGGGCAGGTTTCAGGTGCCTACAGTGGAATCTATAGAGCTTTTTCATGCCTTGAAGAGTATTTTTATATCTAAAAGAACAATAGTTACTTGGTGCTAGGTTCTTTGCCCTGAGGGGTATTTCAGTTTCAAAGTAGACAAATGTTGGGCAGCCTTCTGGCCAGTGCGTGCCCTTTCCCCATTTGTTCATTTCAAGATGTGGAGGGAGGGACAGTGGGAGCCATTGTTGGCACCAGGAGGAGAAATAAATGAAAGTGAGGGTGATGGAGAGGCCATTACACAGCCTCGCTGAATGAGAGCAGACAGAGCAGCAGGAAGGAGGGAGGAGGGCAACTTCAGGCAGGAAGGCAGACAGTTCCCTTCATTTCTTTAGAAAAGGCTCATTATCTCACTTCCCATTAGTCAAGTCTTTCAAAAGTTTTCATGAAAGGCCAAGTTGCACCAAGCACTATACTTGTGTTGGAGTGAGCACCCCCAGGAATCACAAAGCAAGATGCTATGTAACCGGCTCAAGCAGAGAAGACATGTCAGTGGGATGCTGAAGCCTCCAAACTTCAGCTTACAATCTGAAACCTCCTCCCCCTCCCCTCAGAGGTTTGCTTGTTCCAGGCAGAAAGCCCCACATTGAGAGCAGCCTCTGTTTGGGAGACCTGGGGCAGCATTCTGCTTTGGGGCTCAGTGTTGAGGATGTTGCGGATTCAAAACACCTCATCAAGTAAGCTGGGATTTTTGTGAGGCTAGATAAGCCAAACTTTGCGGGGGCAGTCAGGGATGACAGAGAAGGAAGAAGCAACCAGTGCTGAGGAAGCAACATGAATTTCTACAGATCATCAGACTGTCTCTCACCACAGAATCACAACCACCAGGTTAGATGTGCCTTTCTACATTAATCTTCCCCTGAGAGCGTTTCCGTGGCTGACACCACAAGCTTGAGGGAACTGAGCTCCAAAGACAGGTTTAAATTAAAACTGTAAACCTTCCACCTTGCAGCAGAGTAGGTGCCCCTACTGCCTGTGGAGTGACAAAAAGATTCCTGGGCCTCCCTCAGATGCACAGGGTACATAAAATCCCCAGGCTCACTTGGACATGTTTCTTTAGGGGTGGAAATTGCTCCTCACAACCACAGATGCATCTTCATCTCCCCTAAATAATAATAGGGTTTTTTTCCCAAAGTTGTGCCGGTTTACACCCTGCCGGCAGTATTTGTGAATTCTGTCCTTCCACATTTTGCGTTTCGTACTTGATATCGACACACTGGTACTGGCATCACTCCGTTATACTAGAGTTACAACAGAAAAACAGACAAGGAGAGCTTTGGATAGATTTGGTTTTTATTGTTTGAAAAGGAATGTCAGTTTTGTCACCTGGTTTAAGTGAGAAAACAGAAATACAGATACCAAGAAAGTGACAAGGTTGTCTATCGGTGGTTTGAGTTGGTTTGCTGTGGAGAAACCGGAATCCTAAGTAGAAAAGAGAAATTTATTAGAGCCATTGTTTCAAACTAAATGTTTGAGACACAAGAAAAACAAAATAATGTTAGAGATGATTAACCAACTAATACATTAGAACAGAAGCAATTCTAAGACAGCTCAAGAATGATTAAAATGAACAAAGTTATCAGTTTAGTAAGTTTGAATAGATGGGAATTGGTATAATCAGTCCGTTCTATAAAAGATATATATATCACTAACATTTTAATTAAAGTACTGGATCCTCTGTTGAAAATGCAAAGCTTAAGAGAAAAGCAAGATCACTGGGCAGTGAATAGGGTTTCAGATGGGGGGACATTCAGGGCACGTGTGTCCTGACTGGAGATGAAACCCTGTGGAATGTGAATATCAAATGGGTAGACATTTTTCCACTTCCACTGATAATCAGCATTACTGGTCAGCCTTTATCAAAAGAGTTATGGCAGCACTACTGCTGGGTTCATTCTAGGCATGTACCATTATGATTTGCTGAGGCAGTTTGTCTTGTTCTGAAACAGAACTGGAGCATGAAGCTGCACTCAGGCCATTACCTAGAGTCTGCAAGGAACCTCCGCCGGAGCTCAATATGAGCACAGGCACAAGCCACTGCAGCTCATAGCTGCCAGTTGGTGACTCCTGCTGGCAGTGCCTGGAGGAACAAGAGTGTCCATCCTCTAACTGCAGCAAGCCTACAAATGTAAGCAGAGCTGCTGTGGTTAGAAAACAAGCCATCTTTTTCTGACAATAGCCAAAAAAACTTGTTACTATTACATATTTCAAACAAAACCGAGTTGTCACTGCCATGCTGGCATCATGATAGAGATGATCCTGTTGGCCTTGCTGGATTAAACCCTCCATGGTTGGAGGTCAGTAGTGAGGAGGGTCATCCCTGTTGAGTTCACACTCCACCTGTGCCTCTGGCCTCCCCTTCTTGTAGGTATCAGAAGGCATCAGTCTGCTGTTGGATATTTAGCTGTTACTGTCCTTTCTAGTGGGTATGTACACCTTCTCAGATGCCTTACACTGCAGATTTGTCTTATTTCCCTTGTCATGGTTAGGCAACTGTCTACATAGCTGTAGCACAGGTCTCTGTCTCCTGCACCTACCATCCTCAAATGACCTAGGACTACTTTTTGTAACAGGGCTCTCAGAAATGGTAACTGTTATGGTCCCAAAGTGAGTCAGCTCTGTGACACTGTGGTTTCAGATCTGTATTTTCACATGAAACAAAAGCTATAGCTTTGTTAGAGTTGGAGATGATTTATAGTTCTGACTTATCCACAGACAGGTAGCTAGAAATGGGTAATTGATTGTCCACCTAAAGAAGTCATATCTTGTTCAGTTGTCTCTGTCGGGTTACCTATTTGAAATCCCTTCCTTGCTTGGTCTCACTGTCTGACTTCCTCATGCCTCTTTCTTCTCTCCCTGGCTTCACTGTGTTTATCAAGGCTCAGATTGACTCCCACTTAACACTGAAAAAGTATCAGCTGGATGGTAAATAAATGCTTCAGCACATGGTGAAGAGTATGTCTTTAATTTAGTCAAGTCTAGGTTAAAATCCAGACCATCTCATCTCTCAGGCCTCAGGCAATAACTTGACTTCCTTGTACTTATTCCCCATCTGTAAAAGAGTGCCAGTGCCAACTTCACAAAGCTGTCGACTGAAGAAGATAATTTGCTTATGGCATATAGCAAAGCCACAGGCGCTTCAGTGAGCCCACAGTGGCATGGACACACAGTTGTTTATGATCTGGCTTCCCTTCAGCCACCTTCCCAGCTGGATGTGTCCATTGCATTAACCTGGAAGCTCTTTTTGAACAGGAACCTGTCTCCTTCACTCTTTGCACCCAGCGCTGCACAATATGCCTGGCTCATGTTTTCATGCTCCCTAAATGTGGATACAAATTAGCCAGACCATGTGGAATCACTGACAGTTCTTTGAGGGCATCATACTGTCCCACCCACTTGTGCCCTTCAATGAGCTGGCCCCACCTGTGCCATTCCCACCTCTCCTCACTTGGGCCAGTGTCCAGTCACCTTCACAGTCTCCAGCTTGGATGACTGCAGCCTTCCTCTGTGCCCCCTCCTCAGCCCGAGGACATTGACTGACTTGTCTGTCCCCCTCCCAAGTATATAAACTCTTGGAGGGCAGGGCTACATTGACTTGCCTTGACATCTGCAGCCCTTGGCACAGTACCTGATAGAGGGGGTCAGGTGTTTGCTGAGTAAAAGCTAGGGGTGTTGAACTGAATGTAAAATAAAGAGAGAGAGAAAGAGAGAGAGAGAGAGAGAGAGAGAGGGAGGGAGAAGGAGAGGGAGAGAGAGAGGGGGGGGAGGAATGGAAACTGTTGAAAGACAACTGGTTGTTTTGTTGTTTCTCTGATGATTTCCAAGTAACTTAGGGGCTAGGGACATAAGTCTTTTCATTGTTTACTTTTTAACTTTGTCCTCTCCAGCAGCTCCAGGGGAGATCAGTTGTATACTTAGAGTAGCAACTTAGAGTAGCGCCTTCTTGTGGTGACAGGGGCGGTAGGGCAATACCTCAGGAATCTTGGGAGCCAGGTCACATGTTGTTCATCATTTTAACAACAAGGAGAAGTAGAGGCATCTGGAAATCATAGTAAGAAAGAATACTTTAGTACATAGAGCATCACATAAACTAGTGAACATAGCAGTGCCCAGCTGTCCCCACAGCATCCAATCTCTCCCTGCGTTGTCCAGGTTCTGGATGTGAGCAGGGGATGTCAGAGCATTGACAGTCAAATATGACTACTGGGTCTGGACACTTCATGATCTCCATGATGGAGAAGAGTTAGCGTACCGCTGTGGAGAGCAGCCTGCCCGTGGAGCCAGTTCTGCTTGAATATGAGCAGGAAGGCAGTGGGCTCCTTCAGTTCCGATAAGCCTGGTGTCAGGCCTGTAGCTGCTTGCTGAGGCCCACTGTTTGATGAGTTTGATGAGGAAACTGGTTTGCAGTGCTGGAGTGATATACCTCTGAACCACACGACTAGCCCGCAGCTTTGTCCTTGCTCTGCTTCTAGGCCTTCTCTAAAACAGGAACCTGGATCTCCAGGTCTGAGATGCTTGGCATACCTGGAAGTCAACCCTGAGCTGGCCTAGAAAATGTCCAGGAACAGAACATACTTATCAAAATGCAGCAGAAGATAAGGAAGAGGAGGATGGGAATGTGCTGGGCAGGGTCTCAGTCCAGGCCCCTCTGTTACCTCTGTTTGGGTAACCCAGGGCACTTACTTAAGTGCTATGTGCCCGGGGATCTTTAACTATGAAATAACCCTTCAAAATTGTTCTGAGGATAAAGTAAAATACTGTATGGGAAGTACCAAAAGCTAGTTCACCAGCAAGCCTTCCAACCTAGAATCAGTGACATGCCATACCTGGCTGCAATAGTCTAAAAAATCTAGGTTCAATTCTTAGTTCAACTCTCAGTTAGGCCTTAGTCCTACCTGAAACTTTGTTACTGTGGAAGAAGGGTGTAGATTTGATGGGATTCTGAGTGGTCTGCCATGTACTTCACCTCCTCCCACTACATACACACTTCTTTTCAGTGATGTGGAGTAGGGCCTGAAGGTTACAAGACAGTGTACCTTCAGGCAACCCTATCCAATACTAGGATCCTACAAAGTCTTCATAGATGAGGAAGATAAACTGCAATTGTCTTTAAGGTGATAAGCTCCAGTCAATTACTCTGCAAAACACTCTAAACAAAAAAGAAAAAGTCACTCTATCTCATTCAAATCCAAGTGAAAGGACATTGTTGAACTCTTCACCTTTAATTTATAAATAATTCTGTTTATAAATGTTTGCTGATTTATAAACACAGTTTTTCTTATCAGAAACCTGATTGGATCTATTGAGTGCTAAGTATGTCATCAACTAGTGGTCTATCCCATAGAAGACGTGTTTCTGCCACATGCAGTGCCCATAACCTACCATTCCTACTATCCTTTTTATATGCTCGCAGGGAAAGCATCACTGTCTGCTGTCAATGGGTGCTGTGTTCTCTTTCTCTTAGTTATTATCTTCCTCCTTTCGGACCTTATGTCTTTGCTGGCATTCAACTTGCATTCATGTGTGAGACCTCTTGCAAAATTTCACTGGAGCAAAAACCAGTCAACCAACCTGGTCTCACCCAGGATTAAAAACAAACAAACAAACTCTGGGGAGGGCCGACCCTGTCTTCATTTCCTTTAGGCGAGGAAATGGGAGGAGGAGCTATCCACCCGTCACCATCACTGTCATATCTTGTTGTTCCTTGTCCCAATAGAATTCCTGGAATTAGAGATGGGTATGATTTCTGACAGCCTACTTTATCAGCACTCATACCAAAACAGCTGCTAGGAAGCCCTGAAATTCTAAACCACTGCAAAGGATGCAAACGTTAGGGCTACTGCTGTTGCTGATTCCCTGAAACTTGAGAAAATGCCAACATAAAGAAACAGAGGAGGGACCAGGTTTCATGTCATTCTTCAAAGAAAAGACTTTGGAGTCTGTTCCAAAAACAGTGAAAATGACCTCACTACCAAATTCTCAGAGCAGCAGTTATCAATGGGCTCTGACTCCACCACCAGATAGTGATCAGTGCCCGGGATATTTGGAAACCATGCTGGGGGCAAAAAGAAGAAAAATTTTCCTCCTCAAAGTCCATTCTGTTTCTTGAAAAGGAAATGGATCTTCTCGGTCCAGACTGGTGAATTAAAAGGAAAAAGAACTCACTGTTGTTGTTGGTTTTTTTCCTTCAAAGTATGAGGCTACATTTGCAGAATGATCTGGCAAGGAACCTCTATAGAGACTAGAAAGATGGGCAGAGCGGGTTTTTGTTCAGCCTTAAAAGAGTGAGCCTCCTCAGCTTTCATTCTTGGCATTAGCAGGGAAGGGGTGTTGATGATAACTGTTCAAACAGTCGCTTTGTGCTAATGTGTTTTCTTGTGGTTCCGCCAGGTGACACCCTGACCCTGGGCCTGCAGCCAGTTGAGCCCAGAAAGCCCTTTTCTGCCGTGTGGTCCAGATGTGACACTGACTGTCCTGTTTCTCTTTGCTAGTTCATGAATAGAAACCCATATTTTTGTTTTCCTCTTTTTTTTTTTCCCCAAATAGAACAGAGCCAAGAAAGGTGGAAAAATTCCTGATGAAATGTCAAGTTAAAGGAGGGAGATAATAACTAAGAGGAAACATCTTTGTTGGGGCTCATGTTTCTGAAAAACTTCAGGTCATGTTAACCAGTGTTGTTCACTGTTCTGTGCCCTGCTCTGATTGTTCTGAATTCTAGGGATATTGGCTCAAAAGTCAGAATATCAGAAATGCCAGTCAGAATACCCCTACAATAGGTGAAGGCAACAGGAGGAAAATACATAGTTTACTGCCTGGTGCCTCTACCACAGATAGACATTCAAAGAACAAAAGGGCTTGACTTCATCCTCCCCACCTTAGAATCATGACATGCTGTGGTCTTAACAACTTTACTCAGAGAGAAATCCTGTAGGTACCTCAATAGCCCCTTGATTGGGTTATCAGGGTAAGTTGAATTACTGTCATTCTGAGTTTTTAGGTTTCCCCAAGTACTTAGGAATTTGGGTCATGACAGTCCTCAAGAACCCACTAATCCAGCCACTCTACCTCTGGTTCGGTTATTCCAGATTCTGTAACTTGCTACCCACATGGTCATCTGAGTTTATTGTATACCACATCTCTACTAAGCTCACATTCTTCATTAGCTTTCTGTGACTGTGCATTCACATCCTCACTGCCCCCTTCCCAGCATAGATGGTGTGAAGACATACTCAGAAACCTTTCTATTCTTTGGTCCCTTTCTTCTACTTTTTTAGCAGATTTAGGAATAAATCACTCTCTTAATTTTTCAGTTCACAAAGCATTCTGCATCAATGTATGGTTGTTATCAACTTAGAAATTAATTCAGTAACTGGTAAGATGAAAGGGACCTTATTAAATAATGAGAATGATTTATTCTTTTTATAGAAATCATAACAGTCTCAGTATAGAAATGCTGAGAAATAAACAGATAAGGAAGAACTGTTGCCTGTAGTATTAGCCCCAACACATTAGTATCTTTCCATCCAAAGAATTTTTCAGACATTTGTTATGAGTTGCCATCATATGCCCTTATTAATCAAACATGACCATTTTCAGTGTCACTGATAATTTCCTGTACACATAAAGTTTGACTTTCTGTTTCACTTTACATTTCACATTACAATTAGTAATTACCTTCTTGTGAAATATTTGGCAAATTTTCTAATTTTTCAGATTATAAGAAACACTTCATGTAACATTCATTTTTCATTAAAAATAGAATATTTCTTTAGCAAAGATTCATAAATCAAAAATCAGACCCATTTTTAAGGTGTTTTTTTTTTTCTTTTACCAAATTAGTTTACAAAAGATTATATACTAATTCCTGGTCTTTTATCAGGAATGTGTGTAAGTATTCACTTGAATACTCATCACTATTGGGCAGACTGCTTTTTAAATTTTTTCAATTTAGAGATGGAAGTGTCTCACTAATCTAAATTATTTCTGTGACTACCACTGGAATTAATATGTTCCTATATTTCCCAAATATATTTTCCCAATTAAAAAAAGATTGTTTTTCCTTTCTTTGAATTCCCAGTTCATCTGCGTTCCCATTTACCTAATCTTAGTTCTTATCAATATAAATTCCTTATATATTAAAATATTAGGCCAAGCAAATAGAAAGCATATGTTCACATAAAGCTTTGTACATGATTATTCATAGCAGCATTTTTTTTTTTTTTTTTTTGAGACTAGGTCTCGCTCATGCTGCTGGGGATACCACAGACTCAAGCAATCCCCAGCCTCAACTTCCTAGGTAGCTGGGATTACAGACACACGCCACCATGCCCAGCTATTTGGGGGGGGGGGGGGGCTAGGTCTTGCTATGTTGCCCCGAGCGGGACTTGAACTGCAATCCCCAGCCCCAGCTGCGTCATAGGCTGAAGCTTACAGGCACGTGCCACCATGCCCGGCTAGCAGCATCATTTTTAATAGCCAAAAGTAGAAACAACCCAGATGAATGAATGCTAATCAAGTAGTACATGATACAATGGATACTTTCCAGCCTAGAAAAGAAATGAAGTACTACTACTACATGAAGCACTATATGGTACAAATCAATAAACCTTTATGACATTATGCCACGTGAAGGAAGCTGCTCACAAAAAGCCACAAATTATTTGATTCTGGTTATTTGAAATTTCCAGAATAGGCTAATTTATGAAGACATACAGTTGCCAGGGATTATTAAAGAAGGAATGGAATGTATTTGCTTCACAGGCATAGGTTTCTTTTGGGGATAATGAAAATGTTCTGGAATTTGATAGTGATAATGGTTCCCTTTGTAAATAAATGTGAAAATACTGACCTATTCACTTTTTAAAAAATGTTATAGCATACAGAGTATATCACTAAAGATAAAAAATGTGATAACATTTAAAAATATTTAAAGAAACTTCCTATGTTTCAAAAGTTATAGAGAAAAGCCTAAATCAAAATCATCTTGAAAGCCTAAATATAAATCATCTTTAGTCTTTTGGTATAGATGGTTAAAACACATCCTTATTTTCATCACCATTTCACTCATCTTAACCCTGAGATCCAAAGTGAAACAAAGAAAGAAGAAAATGTTCTTACCGTCCTTTGGAGTCTTTCCACAGTTTAGTGTTAAAACCTCATTTGGCTGATTGGGCTTGGGAATGGTTCCAGCATTAAGTTGACTGCAGTGTTAAATCTCACCATTGGTGTCTAATGCTTCCATTCTTTTTTATTAAGTGCTTTTGAATCTCTGGAGAATGGAAGCTTGCACTGAAGGGAAAGGAGAACTTGCTGCAGGAGTGTGAGCTGCTTCCCAGCCCTGGGGTCATTTGAACAATAAAATCAGCAACAGGGAACCAAAAAGCATTCTAGGTTCCAGGACTGATTTTTGCTTAAAATGACATCTTAATAGTGATTTATTTTACTCCAACTCCCCCACTGTAAGGTACAGAACAAGATCCTCCCCTCAGCGGCTGCTTACAAATGGCTGCTGCATGGGTCCAATTTCCCCTCTTCTTACTTCTGAAGCAAAGCTTTGATTTGAATTTTAAATAGGCTCTCTTTCCCACTGTTGCCTGTTCCCAGGGTCTATGTTGTACCTACTCCTGCTTTTACATCAATCTTCATACCTCCAAAATGTAGTATTTTAATATTTGTGTTTGGTGCAGATTTCTCCCTCACAAGGCACAACCAAGAGCAAAAAACCTGTCATTTAGTGCTTGCAGAAGGTAATGATGTATGTCTCAGTTTATGCAGTAAATATGTTCCATAAAATTTGGCCTAGCAAACCCTGTTTTCAGTGCAGAAGCCAGCTCAGTTTTAAACCGAGGAAATTGATGCTACCTCGATGGGGCATGTAAATACCCTGCCATATCTAGGAAGTATCAGGAAACTAAGGGCTGCTTTGGCTCAAACACACATTAAGATCCCAAACCACATCAAGGAAGCTGGAGACTCACCACACCTGGCATGACCTCAGCACCCCCTTCAGAACCCTCTGCTTTGGTGGGTGGGGTAAATTGGGGGGAATGAGACCCAGTCCCTGAAATGAAGGTCTACATCAGCATGTACTTGGAGTTGGGTTCAGTAGAATCCAGGATCCTTCCTTTAGGATCTCATCTTCAACTTCTCCCACCCTCATGCACACACACCTCTCTCTGCATGAACTGACCTGGTTTCCCTGGAGCAAGAAGCAGCTCTAGTATAGTGGCTGCATGGTTTCAGGTCCTATCCCCACCCCTGACTGGGATCCTTAGCCTCTGTTCTCCTATTGTAAAGTGTAGGAAAGTAACAGCATCTGTATCTTAGACTTTTCCTGAGAATTTAATGGGGTGACATGTTCCAGGACATAGCAGTGCTTGGACCTCATCTCAAGTTAAGGCCTTCCTCTCCAGGGTGCTGCCTCCCACTAAGATACATATTAGTTTTTATACATATTGGTTTTCTATTGCCATGTAAAAAAAATCATCACAAATTAGCAGCTTAAATAGTATCAGTTTATTAGCTCCCGGTTCTGTGGGTGCAGGCAAGTGAGACTGGATTCTCTGCTCTCGGTCTGAAGTCAGTGTGTTGACCATCAGCATTTTCATCTGCTGTCTTGACTTAGACAAGGCTCCTTCATGTTCTTGACCCAGTTCAGAGCCTTCATTGCAGGAGCAAGGTTCCATTTCTTTGTTGTTTGCCAGCTCTTAAGAGTTCTAGCTGGGAGCTGTTCTCTGCTTCTAGAGGCCACCCACATTCCCAGCCACACAACCTCCTCTGTCTGCAGAGCAAACAATAGATAAGAATATCCTCCCCATGAATACTTCTCACACTTTGAATCACATCTTCAGAAGACACAGTTCCTTTAAGAGCTCTTCTGATTAGGTCAAGTTCACCTAGGAAAACCTCTCTTTGTTGTAGTCAGCTAGACCCAATAAACCAATCCTGGGAACAGTGATTCCATCTTTCACAAGTCCAGGGTCATACAGGACATGTAATCTGGGGGCAGAAATCTTCCAGTTCTGCCTTCCAAGTCACCTTTTTGGCAAGGCAGATATTTTCACTCCCTCCTTCTGAGTGGAGGCAAAGATAGGTTGTTGTTGTTTTTTTTTTTTTTTTCTCATTAGCACAGTCTCATACAGTGTTATTTATTTATTTATTTATTTATTTATTAACTTATTCACTTATTTGTTTGTTTGTTTTTTAAGTTGCATGGGGCCATTGTGTACCCTGCACCAGGGCTGTACATGGTTCAGTCTTCAAGCATTTACATCTCATCCCAGCTGTGACCTTTCCCCTGCTTGGGGACCTTGGGGAGTATTTGTGCTTCCAGAAGTGTCCTGATTTCTCTCCAGACGCCTCAGCCATGGCTGGCCTTTCTGTCCTGGCTGTCCCCAGAAGAGAGCACGGCCTGTACTCCTTGTGGGGTGTGAGGACCTAGTGTCCTACAAAGAGCAAAGCCCAATTGCAAAGCAATGAAAATGCTGGGAAATTTGGGTGACAGTTTCTGTAACCCAGTGGCCGCTGCTACCAGCGTAGTTATACGATGAAAACAAAGGCATTTAATTGCCTTCCCTAAACATTCAGGGGATTCATTTTCTCCCTTGAGAATGTAAGCAACAACCTCAGTTTGTGGGCATTTCCAATTTTCTTAGGCTCTTGGACCCCCTGCAATACATCTTTTCTCCTGAAATCCAGTCATTTCCAATGTGTCTGTGTTCTATCTTATCCTCTTGCCTCATGCCATTACTGATGACTGAGAAGGGATGTTGGCTCTTCAAGCTGCCGTTTTGTTTTTCCGTTTGTTTGTTTTTTGGTTTCTGTCCTGGAGAAAAAGTGCATGAAGCTGTGTAGTGGAACTAGAGTACTGTTTATGAATTCATTTTCTCTTCCCCATCTTAGTTACTTTATTTGCTTTTCTCGGTTCTTAGTTTAGTTCCCTTCCTCATTCTTTCATTTTCCTATGACTCCTGCCTGGGGAAAGTGGAGCGCTGCCAAAGAGACAGTGAATGATCCATGAGAAACACGCCCCTCAGGGAGTTCAGGCTGTCCCCTTGCAAAATCCTACTGTTGGAAGCAAGGCCTGGGGCTTCCTCCTAAGGTTCTCCCTGCTTTACATTAACACACCAGGGCCAGTTTCTGAGGCACAAGTGCTTGCCTGCTGGAATGAAAGTTACTTCTTGTCAATGTCATCTTCCCTCCTGCCATCCCTCCTTTGCCCACAAGTTTGTGTGTCTCAAGAGGAAGTAACTTGCTTTTGCTCAAAACTGCCAATGGCTTTCACTTGCCAGTACCCAACTCCTGCCCACTCCTGAAATCTGACAATCCTGCAGTGTTATGATTGCGCCATTGACATGGTTTTGTGGCTTAACACAGGAGGAGATGCAAGAGTATGGGTCTAATGTGCCTCTGGCAGGCTGGACTGTGGTCTTTGACTTCAGCCAGACTCGTTTGGGCTCAGAGCAGCAGTGCCCAGGATAGCAGGTAGAATCCATCCTTTATGTCATCTTTAGGCTGTCACTCAAGGGCTCTGTGAAGGATTCTGAGGCCACACGTGGCACTCAGTCAACAGCCGTAATCAAAAGGACAAGATGTGGCAGGAATTGCTGATGCACCAGAAAGTGCTGTGATCCATCAGTGAGTGTCATGGTACAGGCACAGAGTGCCGCTATGCTTGGGCTCTGTGGTAACTCTTCCCTTGCTGCTTATTGCTGCTGGCACATTTGAAAAGACCCAGGACTAAGGAAATTTCAAGTAGACCAGATACTACTTGCATAGTAGAAGCAGAGCCCCTCGATTTACGGATGGATGAGGGACTGGGGTATCCACAGCTAGAATTCAAACAGCCAGAGCAGAATCACAGGATCTTGTGGATCAAAGTGTTGGACCAGTTTCCTAGGCATAGTGATGAGTAGGAAAAGGGTCATGAATTCATGGTGTATATCATCTTCCTGAACTCCAGGACCCTACTTTTGGAATGGCACTATTCATTGTTTCCCAGTGCCCACAAGCCAAAAGCAAATATGTTAGTGCTTTGGATGTTCATAACAGACCTACATCATTGACCATAGAAGCCACACCAAGAACTGTATGTTTCTTATTTTAACTCCAATGCTCAGAAGTTTGCTCTTTGGCAAGAAGCCTGATCACTCTGAGCACAGCTCATATAAAGTCTTCTGACTCCTCCATCAGGAAATGGTTAATCTGACTTCCCCAAGTGGGAGGAAGGAGACCACAAGCCCTTACGCAAATATTTTTGTTGTAATTAACTCCTAATCACTTGAGGCTGCATTTACTGATTTATTTTGGTTTCTTCATATTTGTCAAGGAAGGGAAGAAAGTAAGCAAGATCTGTGCAGAAGCATTCCTTACTCAAAATTGCAGATGTATGAAGTTGTAGTGGAGCTATCTCTTTTATAAAAAAAAGGGTCATTGTCTCCAAAATAATTTTGATTGAAATTTGGGGGTTTTTTGCTTATCTATTCATTTAGCACTTATTATGTGCCAAGTATTGTTGTGTCCAAAGGATGCAGATGCAACAGTGAAAAAAATTCCTGCTTTCAAGAAGTTTGCTAGTTATTTCCTTCTATTATTTCATATTATTTTGCATATTATTACTCATTTATCACAATAATATTTTTAGTGAATTTTACAGATTTTTTTCCTTAATTTGGTTAGATTTAGGATCCTGTTTTCAGCAGGTTCTGATAAAGATTTTGGTTTCTTTCTTTTTTTTAATTTTTTAAAATTAATTTATTTATTTACTTATTTTTAATACTTTTTAAAATTTTTTGTGGGAAGAAAGCAAGTTACATAGATTATATATTATACATAATATATATATTACAATTCCATAATTTTGAAATTATGACTATGTCAAAATAATATATTATTTACTGATGTGTGATTTAAAAGTTTCAAATACCACTGGAATGGCAAATATCAAATACAGTGTACTAATTATTATTATTAATTATTATATAGATATCCACAGAGAATGTCAACTATCTCTGTGATGGTTGTTCTTTTTTTAATTTAATTTAAATTTTTTAAAATTTGCATATATATGTATTTATATTTTATTACATTGTTGCATTATTGTGTTCCCCAGGGATTTCCTACTTTACTGCTAACACCTGTTAACATCCTGATCTTTTGTGCTCTTCACCTCCCCCGCCTTCTTCCCGCTCCTCCTCTCCCGCTCCATTGTTCAGTCCCATTGTTTTTATTTTTTCTTATTCGTTTGTTTTTCCCTACATCCATCATATAAGTGAGACCATCCTGCACTTCTCTTTTTCTTTTTGGCTTATTTCTGCTATTATGAGTCTTTCTAGTTCCATCCATGTTACTGCCAATGACATGTGTTTATCCTCCTTGATTGATGTGTAGTATTCCATCATGTAGATGAACCATTTTTTTTAGCCAATCATCTGTTTGGGGCATTTGGTTTGTTTCCAAATCTTGGCAATTGTAAACAGAGCTGCAATAAACAAAGGTTTTGTTTTCATTAGAGATGTAAGAGTAGTTTTCCATGAGTTCTCTCATTGGCTTTAGATTCTTTTCTCTATCATAGGAAACAAGTTTCTAGAGAAACACCAACTTATTTTATGTCAGTTGTTTAAATTATCTCCTATGTAGCATTCTAGTTCTTCTAAGGAAGGCCTTCTGGATAATATGTTAACCATGCATGTGAAAGGGAGCCAGCTATGATGCTGTTGCAAAGACAGAGATATAGGTTCTTCCCTCTGCATATATCAGAATATCTTGACCTTGACACTGCTAACACATGGGGCCAGATAATTCCTAGTTGTTGAAGGCTGCACTATTCTCTGTAAGGATGGTTAGCCTCTACCCACTAGGTGCCAGTAACACCCCTTTCCCTCCAGATTGGACAGCCAGAGTGTCTCTGCATGATTGCCTGCTGTGTCCTTTGCTAGGGGGTGGGAGAACAAAGTCATCCCCTCCCCCAGCCAAGAGCCCCTGGTATAAATAATGTGGTTCTGTGATACAAGGCCCCCCTCCTTTAATTACAGTGCATTTGTGAAGAATACACATGGGGGCAAGAAGTGATTCTATAATGGGTTTTTGTAGAAGCTTTGAGAAAATTTCTGCCATGAGAAAGTTGATATCAAATGAGTAAGATATTTGGTAAAGAAACAGCAATAACAAATGGAGAAACTGTTTCAGTAAATCATGCCTTGAAAATATTTTGCATTTCCTATTGCAAAACTTGTTAGAATCATATTCATTTACCATGTCAGAAAGTGTGTGGGACACAGTATAATGTAAGTTAATCTTGAATGATTTACACATAAATGTGTTCCAGATTTGGTGATCTCAACTCAAGCAGTAGGCAGCTCATTTCCAAACATTTCCATTTCAGGGACTGACAGTCAATTCAATAAGTGTTTATTGAAACATGCTGTGAGAGGGCTCTAGAAGTGTCTGATGTTGCTTCCCTGAACCCGTTCTGAGAAAAGTAGTGCTCGGAAGAGTGGCCCTCTGGAGTGTGGAGTCTGAAGTGGCATCACTATTTGGTTACTGGGCAGTTGAGAGAAACAAGCTCATTCTCTTCAAGTATCTTTCCCACCATGTACCAGATGCACACCCCCTCCCCCAAGTGACTGTATACTTAAACATGATGTCATGTGTTTCTTACTTGGTTCTTTGGTACTTGGTTCTTATTTGGTTCTTTGCACTTTTAGCAAAGCTAGCCATTGCATGTTTTACATACCCCTATCAGCTTGGTGTAATACTGCAGTCCACGGTGGGATCATTTAGCTGACTCACTTTGCATTGCAGAGTACAATACCTTGCATTTCCTGTACACACACAATAGATTAAAAAAATTCTAGACACACTATGAAAGTCACCAAAAGAAGGATTGACTTTGATGGCAAGAGAAGGAAAGAGTAAGAGAAAAATATAATGGGCTAAAGAATATTTATTCATTAAGTTGCTGTTTATTGATACCTATGATGTGCTTGGCACTGGCAATATAACTATGACAGAATAGACTGGGCCCTGCTTTCCTGGAACTCATAGTCCATTGGGAACAAGACAGGGGGACAGGCCATCTTTTATCATGACACCAAAGGTGCCATGATGAGGAAAATCAAGACACCATGGGAGCACTTAGAAAAAGCATCACCCCGGTGTGAGAGATCAGAGATGGCTTTGTATTTGTGACATGAAGGCCGTGTTGCATATCAAAGAACTTAGTCAATAATGCTCAAGGCCTTGTACCATGACCCGAAGGTTAGCAAAATAAATGAAACCTTTAAGGAACTGAAAAGTTCAGCATGTTTTCAAAGCAGAGTGTGAGACAGGAAGAGTGAGAAGTAAACAAGGAAAAGCAAATAAGGATGCATCTCAGGGTTCTGACTTGAGCAGTTGCATTGTTACTGGTGCCATTGACTGAGATGAGGACACAGGAGAAGTAGAATTGAAAGAAAGTGGGGGTGACAACAGCTTGAGTTTTAATCCACCGTTAACTTAGGATGTGGAAGTGATTTTTTTCATTGTTTTCGAGAGATATCAAAACTAATGAAATTGAAAAGTTAATTCACAGCTTTAAATGACTGTTATTATAGGCCATCATCTCCTGCAGATATACCCAGGCCTCTTTGTTTCTATTTCTCATCAGCAGTGACTTCTTAATGTCCCTGCTTATTACCCCCTTGCTTTCCAAGCATGTACTGCAGAGTGGGCATCCACTAGGGGCAGAAACAAAGGTTGCTGTCTAGAGCCTGCATTCTGGCTTTGCCAACCCTCCTTCACCCTCTTATTTAGATATTTTTTGGCTTTGCTGGAAATGCCCGGATTCATTTTGTAGAGCCTACAGTAGTTTTAGAGATGACTAAGCAAAAGCATAAGTAAATGTTACTAGGTTGTGTGTAGTATTACACAGTTGTAAGCGGTGCAAACCTCACTGAAGAACAGTTGTTGCTTGGTGAGCACCACCCTCTACATGGGTCCCATTGCCCAGGACACAGAGGGAGCAAAGAGGTTTGCAAGTGAAGGACTCAAAGACTGCTTCTAATCACCTACCTCACCACTGTTTTCCCTTATACCTCATACATCTGAACCATCCAAGGATGAACTTAGTAACATACTCCCCTTTAATAATCAAACAACCTAGTAACTAAAACTCATCCAAACTCACATGAGGCCCCTTTATTTATTTGTTTGTTTGTTTGTTTGGTGGCAGGAATTTAGATAATGGGCTGTGTGCAATGTAAGGATAAAGAAGCAACAAAACTGACGGAGGAGAGGGATGGCAGCCTGAACCAGAGCTCCGGCTTCCGCTATGGCACAGACCCCACCCCTCAGCACTACCCCAGCTTTGGCGTGACCTCCATCCCAAACTACAACAACTTCCACGCAGCCGGGGGCCAAGGACTCACCGTCTTTGGGGGTGTGAACTCTTCGTCTCATACTGGGACCTTGCGAACGAGAGGAGGGACAGGTAAGAATGAAGCTGCCCTTGATTCTTCCGGCAGTTGAACCTTTGTGCCTCAGTCAGTTCCCTCTGACTAAGGATTTAGCATTTCAGTTTTGCACCAAACTCTTCCTGTCCTCTGCTGGAGGGGTAGTAAGAAAGGCAGAGGTGGATATGGAAATTGATATGCAGTGACAGTGCTGGGGGCACCCTTAGCCTGTCGCTCTGTGGGAATGCTGTGTGGATTATGAAATGTGACCTATTGAGGCCCTCCGGACCACGGCTCTCAACTTTGGCCTGCAGCTCAGAGTAGCCAAGGCAATTCTGAAAACACGGCCCCTTGAGCTTAGGAATCAGAAGCCCACTGATCATAATATACTCCTTCCTCCCATGTCCCTGCTAAGAACCTCTGTAGACAGGTCATTCTCCCTTATCTTCACTCATTTCCTAGCTGGAGGGATCATTTGACGGCATTATTTTTTGACCAGTCCTCTTCATTGGTACTCTGAGCTTCCCATCATCTTCCACATAACTGAGTTTTCAGGCCCACAAATAATTTTTATATCCTCATATTTTAAAATTGAGTCTTGTGTATCTGTAAGGAATCATCCTCATTTTCAAGGTTTTCTTCTCTTTCCCACCACCAGGCTCTATTTAATTACTGTGTGTTGCTGACTTAGCTAATAAATACTTTGTAATATATCTGGCATACATTCCCAAACATATGTTTCTTGAAATATTTGTAAGTTATCTCATGCATCTTTAGTCTTCCAACTCTTCTCCCAGAATATGAATCATGGTAACTCGATACTTGACATTTTTGTTCCAAAATGGTTTTGTTTATTACAAAAGCTTAAAAATATATATATACATCAGCCATTATATGCTTAGCTCCTCCGGGAGCAGATGTCTGATAGATATAATGGATGTACATCCATCCATATCATGTACATACAGTGGACCCATGTGCATTTTTCCCTGGAAGTTGACACAACTGAGGCATTAACCAAGCAGTTATATTGAGGGGACCTGATCCAGAGCATTGGGCTTTAGCTACTTCATATTATGCCCAGTAGGAAAAGCATTTATGTTCATTCTTGTGTTGTAGTGGATCCAGCTTTCCCTATAAAGCAGGCCTTACGCAGATGGAAGGAAGACTATATGCACTTACTCATCCTTCCTGGAAGGCATCTGGAATGGAGGGGAGAAGGAAAGTCAGGTGGTCTAGACAAGTCCATTTCTTAGAAGATGCAGGAGTACAAAAAGCTGAACACACCCCAGACATACCCGCATGCCTGCTGTGAGAGCACACATACTTTGCCAGCAAGACTGTGAATTCTGCTGACACAGGGCCAACCTCATTCATTCACTTGTGAATCCTGGACATGACTCCTTGTCTGCAGGTGTCACTCACAGGAGACTCACTGTGAACATGTGGGTCCATGAAGCCAGGAGCAGCCTTCCTGTGTGAGGCCAGTGAATCCTTATAAAACTTGAAAATTAAAGCAGAATAACCTCAAATGTTAGGGGTCATGTGTGGAATGAAGAAGAAATTGAGACCGAAGAGATTGCTAACGATCTGTGAGGCTAACCCACAGAATGGGGTTCCTGGGAAGCATGCCCAGATCCAACTTTAATGAAGTTGAGATGCCCTTATATACCCCAGCAAGCCACGTTCCACATCGACCGATTTTTCTGCCTTGTATTATTTGGTTTTGTTCTATATGGAGGTCTTTCTCCCCACGACACTTTCAGTGCTTTCAGGCCAGGAACAATGTTTATGTATCCCCTATGACTTCCCCTGACTTTCCTTTGTCCACAAAGAGGAAAAATGGCCAATGAGAACTTGCCAGCTAATGCCTAGTGAGGTTGGGAGAGGGCAAGCATCCAGCCTCATGCACCTTGTCTTCCACACAACGGAGCCCCACACTTTTAAACTGCATAATGAATCTGTTAATAGAGAAACTGCTAATAGAGTGTGAAGTGAGAAAAGAAGGCCACTCTCTCTTATAACCTTTCAAGGCAGCTAAAGGAAGGAGGACAGTCACCAAAGGAGAACGACTTTGCATGGTCAGACCTGCTTGGTGCCAAACTCCTACACTGGGGTTGGGTGGAAAAGTGAGCTCCACCTCTCGCTTTGCTTATCAATAGTCCTGCAGGCACATCCGTTCCTTTGAAACTACCAACACAGCAAAATAGTGACTTGGTAAAGAGAAGAATCCATGATCTATGTTCTTCACGCCACATGGGATACTTTGAAGTGTGTAGAGGTCAAATGAGAAGCCAGAGGACAGAGAAACAATGTATTAGTGATCAATTGCAGCATAACAAATTACCACAAAGCTTAGCAGTCTTCAAATACATGGCTGTCTCACAATTTCTGTGGGTCAGAGCCCCAGGAATGATTAGCTGGGTCCCCTGATTTGGGCTCTCACAGGCTGTGATCCAGGTGTGTTGGCTGGGCTATAGTCATCTCTCAATTCCACCGAGAACAGTCTGCTACCAGGCCCATGTGGTATTGGCAGCACGCAGTTCTTCGTTGACTGTTGGCCATGGGCCATGCTCAGATCTTGGTCATGTGCATGGCAGCTTGCTCCATCTAAATGTTCACACCAAAGTGGCAATAGCTAGTATCTGCAAAGAAGATAGAAGTCACAATCTTTTAAGCCTCATCATTTATATATTTATATATTTATATACATAGGCATCCTATCACCTTTGCAATGTTCTATTGGTCCAAAGCAAGTTGCTCATTTCACCCCACCTCAAGGAAAGGGCATGGACACTGGGGGTGGGAATTACTGAACTTTCTTAGATGGCTGTCATTTGGCAGACGTTTAGGTCAGGTGAGACATTTGATGTTTCTTTTCTGTTGATAGCAAATGTCTGTGGAGCAGGACAGTTAGCCAGATAAGAGACTATGGGTGGTTTTGAGGAGGAATAGGTGCTACAAGTCAGTCTGAGGATAGATGGACCCCAGATAGAAGGAGAACAAGAGAAAGGAAGTCCAAGAAATTACAGTTGCCAATGGGAGGACATCTTGTAGTTTGGGTGAATGTTTATAGGAAAAGTCTTCTTTGAATTTCCCCAGGCTACAGAAGGTATCTGTTACATTCTGCCTTACTGTTATGCCAGGGAAAAGAGTGATCCATTTTAGCCTAGAACTTAAGGGAGGGCTACTGAATGAAGGACAATATGTGTCGGACAAAGAGCTCTGCTAACCTGACCTGTTAAACACTGGGATACTAGTTTTAGAGAGTTTTAAATTCTGTCTCCTCCCATCTCATTCAAAGGTGAACAGAGAAAAGTTCTTCAGCTTCAGCTTCTAGTAGGATGAAAGAATGCTTCCTCTACAAAAGCCAGGCATAAATTCAGTCCTGTGATTTTGGTTTTCACACTTTATCACAGCACTGTATCATGTTATCAGTGCTGATGAAATGTAGATCCTGAGAATGAGATCCCACTGGAGATGTAATTTCTTGGAACTAATCCTCTTGGGTAATAATCTCTCCCCTTTTGATTTTGTTTTGTCAGGAGTGACTCTGTTTGTGGCCCTTTATGATTATGAAGCACGGACAGAAGATGACCTGAGTTTTCACAAAGGAGAAAAATTTCAAATACTGAACAGCTCGTAAGTTTGAAGAGGGAGAGGGACACATGCTTGCCTTTCATATTAGGAAAGAGCTCTGTGTTACCAATCTGTGCCTTTCAGCTATCTGACATGCTTAAAGAGAAAAAACAAACTTGATAAACTCACTAATGTGCAGCACTTAACTTGAGAAGCAAAATTAATGAGTCAGTATGGTGTTTTATGGCCCTTGGTATGTCCAGGGAACATTTTGGAAAATACCATAGTAGCAGAAATCCAGTCCAAACAGGACTGTAGCAGAGTCAGTGGTTTTATTTTGGTCTGAAGCACCAGCATCGTCCTCTACACAGTAACACTCTCAGGTGGACACAGGCTTGGTTGTCCATGCCTTGAGCTTTTCTTCCCATTTCATAAGCTGCCCTAGCTAAGCCCTCACAGAAGGGTAAGGCCAGCAAAAGTTCCTTCTGTTTTCAAAACTATTATACATTCCATTTGGAAGCCTGTGGAGGCGTCTCACCATCATGAAAATCTGCAAGTGACTGAAAGCTTTGTGAGATGGAAAAAAGTGATCCCTCCCACTGGTGAGTGAACACCAGTGAACACTCGTGTATTTTAAATGTGGCCAGAATTTCAAGAATGAGAACCAGTCACTTTTTAAATCCTACACTCAATACCTCCACAGCAAGGGTCAAGATGGGTCAGATTTTCCCATTGTTTCTAAATATTGCTTCTAGTCACTAAGTCAGTGTTTGCAAAAAAGACCTTCCAGAAGATTCCAGGCTGGGAAGAAACTGGTGCTGTCCCACACCAATCAGGCAGGCCTTTCTCCCCCTCCCTATCAGTTTCCCTTGTAAGAGCTTCCCAGTGGTCAGAGAAGCTGCCACAGGACCCTGAGACCCACAGGAAGTGCTCCTTCCTGTCCACCAAGCCTGGTGACCCAGTTCTCTGCTCTCAAGCAAGCTGGTTTTAATCGTGGGGGAGGGAATTGAAGCCTGGCCCTGTGGCTTTCCCAGGAGCCTGAGCAAGGGTTGATGAGAGGAAGCCCTCCTTATATTATGAGAAGGAACCCCCTCAGGTCATGGAAACTGTCTGCTTAGAAAACACAACCATTCCTCAGATGCCCCAACACCCTATACTGAGAACATGCTCCCTTCCAGTGTGAGAACTGAATTCCTCTCTTCACAGGCAAGCTACTCTTCCAGACATCAGGAGCCACTGTTTGCATAGCTACTCTTGGGGGACAGATCATGGGGGGTGTGGGGGGGTGGGGCGTCACCAGTCAATAGAGTGTGGATGGGTTGCTTCGTCAGTTTTACTTTTTATTTAAATACATGCAAGAAGTGCACCTACCAGAGGTACAGTGGTCTCATGATAGCATGAATATACTTAACACTCTCAAGTGTATACTTAAAAATGCTTAAAAATGGCACATTTTATAACATGCATATTCTACCACAATTTTTTAAATTGTACAGTTCATGGAATAGTCACAAACTGGTCATGTCTATGCAACTAGCACCCAAATGCAGAAGAATATTACCTGCCCTCTATGAATCATCCTATAGTCACAGGAATTGTTTTTAAATGGTTCACAGTTGCTATTTACCAAAGGCACCTTCTGTGCTAGCCATGTTCTGAGATATACGTGTTCTCATGGATTCTTCACAGTGGTCTGAAGTGTGTGTCAGAGACATCACCTGATATATGAGAAGCCACAGGTTTAGTTTAGGGAGCCACCTAGTTGCAGGGAGGAGCTAGCAGGTGGCTGAGCCCACCATCTGAAGGGGCATCCTCTGACCTTGAGAGGACAGCACCACTCAGTTATAAGAATTGGGAAGCTTGACTAGGGATTTTGGGGAGGAGAGGATTTGGCTTTGATATCTTCTGATTTATAATTCTTCATTGTTAGCTTAATTCTCACTTGAATATTTCTTGTCAGAGTTTGCTAACTTTTAATTATGAAATACGTCTTTACCTCCCCATTTCATGCAACATTACTGAAACATCAAAATTGGTTAGAACTTGTCAAACCATAGGCCAATTCTACCAGCAAGAACTAAGAGCAGTAGGAAGTGCTCAATAGGTTTTTTTCACACTGCCATTGGATTTGCACTTCAGGCTGCAGGGTACCTGGAAAGCCAGTCCTCGCCACCTCAAACCCTTGACTTCTCCCTTTGTTAATCTGCACAGGAATTTCAGTGTCATCCAGTTGAAATTTTGGAGCAGCATTCACAGAAGATCCATCTCAGTCTCTATTGTGATTTGTATGCATGGCCTTTCATGTTTGCGGAGGCTATGAGCCTGTGACCCTGTTCTCTTAGAAGAAAATATTACAAGAATTTTTTTCCCCTTTAGTGTTCTTGCCAGTGGAATTCTTCATCCTCCATGTCATTCAAATGCCCTTTTCCAAGGCTATAGGGAAAAAGGTTTTTCAAACAAATACAATATCCTGAAGTCAAGGTTAATAATAGGGAAGAGAAAATTGCAAAGGGAAAACAAAGCAATAATGCAGAACCAGATGGCATCCATCTCCTTGCCCCTCCCCCAGTCTCCAGCCCCTAGTTCTCTGTACTGAAAGAGGAGGGGCTGAACCTTTCCAGGGACTGCCACTCTGTCTGTCTCTGTGTGTGTGTGTGCGTGTGTGTGTGTGTGTGTGTGTTTCTCCCCATGTCTCCTCCCGTTCCTTTTCCTGTCTAGAAGCAGAAACTGGAAGCCACAGGGAGATGTGTGTTTCCCCATGTTGTGTAAATCTTGACCCATCTGTGTGTGCACTGCTGTCCAGCAAGGGGGCAAGGGTTTTCACTGAACCTGTTACAAGTGCTCAGTGTGGTGTTGGATGTTATTAGACTTGAGTCCATTTTGCAAAATATTAAAATTCAACTGCTTTTCCCTACTTTCACATTTCATGACTAACAGTCTACCATCTAGAAGCAGTAGCTCCTTAAAATACAATAATTATTTTACACATAGCAAAATAGTGCTCAGTGCTCTTCTATGATAGGAAGAAATCTTAGTTTAGAGCAACATGCTCAGGAAGATGCCAAAGTTGCTTAGGTTATGGTTTCTGAAAGTAAAATGGTCAGTGACCAAATTTAGAAAAAATCCCCATTTATAATAAAAATGCTCCGCAGCCCAACAGATAATACTAATTTCTGTTGGCAGTGCCAACTTCCTGGCTCATCAGGACTATAGCACCTGGGAGCACAACCTTGCACTTTGAGAACAGGCTCTCCTAATATGTCTTTGAATTGGAAGGAGAGGGGAAGCTATTATGAAAACTTACAAGCCATTCTAAATTAGAGCTAGGACATAAGTCTTATGTTTGAATCAGAGCAAGCCAATAATTAAAAATCAAATCTTTGCAATTCTGAATTGGTAATAATAAAGAAATGCAAATTTAACAATTTTTTATTACCCATGGTAACTCAAAAGAAGGAATAAAAGACACCATAGATTTCCTGTTTTCCTAAATCTAGTGATTGACTTGTAAAAATCGCATTATTTACATGTAAATGACTTGGACCATTAGTATGTTAAAAGAAAAAGTACTTTATTCATTTACTCAACAGTATGATGGGTGTTTTGAATTTGTACTAGCCTCACTTGACACAACATACTGGGCTTACTACATAATACATTGAGTCCTTATCAGTGGGGATAAGTGACCTTAGCAAGCCTAGAAAAAAAAAATTATGAGTAACTGAAAACCCCTGTGAGATTAATGGAATCACAAGAAAATCATGAATTCCTGATCCATGAGTTTAGAATGAGCTGATAGCTGGATTCTAATCTGTGCTATGTAGATATAGAGATCAAAATGAGATAAATGCTGGATTTGAAAATGAACAGCAATTAATAATACCAGACCACCTGAATATGATTATGGTTATCCCAGCATGTAGTAAAATGTAATGGCATCCCATCCTGCTCCAGATGATACTTCCATGTACCCCCAAACTAATCATTAAACTTTGTTTTTTCTTGTTTTATATAATTTAGAACTGACATGATAAAAGTTACCATTCACTGAAAAATCAGTCTCTGATATAAGCACTTATTTTTTCCCCCTTATCATTTTGGGGCATTTTCCAGGGTGTATGAGGGGGAGAGGGGGAGAAGGTGAGAAACCTAGAGAAAGCAGGGAGATGGTGGGTATTATTTTTTATGATGAAATATCTCCACCTAGTGGAGTGTAAGGTCAGTGAAGTAGTTCAGTATTTAAGAAAAGATAATGTGTTCACAAAGCCACTTCCTTAAACACATGAAGAGTTTAAAGAAAAAAATATTAACTTCCAATATGTGCTTGGATGATAAAACCACCACTTATTTCTTTTGGAAGACACAGAAATGAAACCAATACAAACCATTAAAATGTTAACATTTTAAATGTCCCTTTTGGGCCTGAAGGGTGAGCTGTAGTGAGGAAGAAACACAGGGTAGAGCTGGCACAGCTGGGAATGGTAGGCTCTGGGGCAGGGGGGCGTAGGTGCCTAAGTGTTCACAGGTATATATATATATATATATATATATATATATATATATATATTCTTGCTCCATGTAAAGTGTTTCATCGCAAAAATCTGGATATGAACTAAATTTAAAGATCTTTCTTGACATGAAAATAATTATCTTTTGATTGATTTATCTCTTCAAATTTGTTTATGAGGATGAAAAAGAAGACTGAAAATGAAGTAAAATCATTTTTCAAACCTTTGCCAGCCTCCTGATTTCTTGTGGGCTGTATTACAGTTCCCCACCACTACTCCACAGCACATGGGGACTTGTCATGCCCTCATTAAAGCCTGTAGTCGCTCATCAGTCATCTAGCTTAGTCCCAGTCTTCCAAGACTGGAGCTCTAGAGGAAGGCTTGCATTCATATGGAGATTGTTTGTCCTCTACCTAATTAAGTCAGTCTGGGGGAGATCCTGACTAGCACCAAAAGCCAACACATTTTCTTCCCTGGCTGAGGACTTTGACATACAGCCCAGCCAAAAAAAAAAAAGTGATTCAGAAAATTTTTAAAGGCCCAAGGGTTTTCATGCTGCCTTCAAGGACCAAAAAAGGAAGGAAAGGAGGCACTGGCATGCTGGTGGTCAGAGGTCAGAGAGGTCTGGATTTGTTCAAGGGTAATGACACCCTCCCTTTCGCTCACACCCCTGACCACAGGCAGGTGGACAGTTGCATGAACACCACCCTTGTCAGAGCTGTGAATCTGCACATATCCACTCCCCATTGTTAATCGCCTTAGGCGTGCATTCCACCCTTGCTTTGTGTAACACCCATAACTATGAGTTGAAGGTATAAGCTCAAACCATTTAATTCTCTCATTTGTTGTAAGCTGAGAGTGGTGTTGGAAGTCCCCCATCCATTCACATCTTCTGCCCAGAGTTCTAGGAACTCCACAGATTGGGGCCAGGCTACAGCACAGAACACAGGGCCATGAAAAGCAATGTGGGAAAGAATCACTTTCCCTTAGTGAGTTTTTGTTCTTTCCCTGTACTTACACACACAGCTATGTCCACCCTTCCTACCTACCAGACTCAGGTCAGTGCTACAGATAATTTATGGAATAACTTAAGGTTGAAACTGTCTGGGCAAGCCTATTGTAGTCTTTATGATTCTACCCATTTTCTTAAGAACAAGCAAGGCAGATGTTCAGAGTGTTCCTTAATCCTTTGCTGTACCTCCTGAAGGCTTCCTTTTTTCAGATCATTTGTAATTTTAACCCTTCCCCCCCTCCATCCTCCACCTCCACCAATGAATCATTAAGCGCTCACACCAACTTGCAGGCCTCCACCAGTACCAAAGGACCTGGTGGGTTCCGAAGCTGTTAGGTGAATCAGGAGTGAATGCACCCCTCCCTCCCCACCTTGCCAAGTGCTTAAGTGAAATATAATCAACATATAACATTGTATAAATCTAATGTATCTGATGTAGCAAATGATATTCCTTGATATTATGAAACATACACCCCAATCAGCTTAGCCAACTCCTCCCTCACGTCACATAAATACCATTTTGTAATAGTAATGTTTCTCTTCAATAGGTGCCAGCTGGTTCCTTCCTCAGCCTAAGCTGGGGACACTTACCAAGACCCCACCCTCATGAGCAAGGACTTTAGGTCCCACTTCATAAATGCAGCAAGAGACAACAATAGGTTCAAATCACTGTTAACTCAGATTGCAACCATTTGACCCTCAGAGTTTGGTAACACCGAGTATGAAAATGACATGGAGATAGTTACATTCGCTCATAGTAGCGAGGTTGCAAATGCAAAATCTTGAAGTGGTCAGCCTCTTCTTTCTCTTTTTTCCTCTGCAGGGAAGGAGATTGGTGGGAGGCCCGCTCCTTGACAACTGGAGATACAGGCTACATTCCCAGCAATTACGTGGCTCCAGTTGACTCCATCCAGGCAGAAGAGTATGTTTCCTTTTATTGTTTTCACTTAACTATTGCTTTTAACAGTTAGTTGCCACAATAAAACATCATTAATATTGTGCAGGAGAATTTGCTGAAGTGATTACAGGTAGAAAGAAGATGGTGATACCAGGTTTTTCAGGCTTTGTGCTGTGGTTTTGGCATTGCAATGTAATGCTTGCTGTATTCTTACTACTTTAGTATTTTTCTTTCAGCTTGCTTAATTAAAAGTGAAAACAGGTGAGGGGCAGAGGAGGCAAGAGAGGGAAATGAGGGACCAAGTAATTGCTAAAGATCAAACTGAGATAATTTTGTCCATAATATAATCAGAAGTGTTACTAACTTTCATTAATAACGACACACTGAAAAGACCCTTCTTCCATAGCCCAGGTAGAAGATCACAGGCAGAGTGTTTCCTAAGTTGGGACACTGAGGTGTGATGCCTTTCAAATGATTCTCCTCTGTTTTGGGGTCTCAGCTGGTTTCTGTGGAAGTAAATAGCGACTGAGAGTCAGCTGGCCCAAGGACTCACTGGGAGGAGTTTTGAAAGGTGGTCACTAACTAGGCTGAGCAGATTCTGGAAAGGGCAGCTATTCTTCCTTCTCCTCACTGATGGGATTGATGGGCACCTCCAGCAGCTGTAAGAGTGGCTCAGATGCCAACCCTAACTGCTGAACTCAGGGGAAAGAGGATGCATCAAGATCTTCTGAGTGTGAGAACCCCTTGTCCTCTCCAGTGCCATGGGAACCTGCCTTTCCTGCTCAGGGGGGCAGTCTTGCCTCACCAGAAAGGATGTTGACCAGAAAGAAAATAAGTGGTCAGCGCACATGGCCTTTACCTCTGATCATTCATTTTGCCTGGGATTTGTTCAGCCACTGCAAGGAGATTAGACTGCACTCCCCCAGCAAAATCCCGGAATGGATCATTCTCTTGTCTCTAATTCACTTGTATCTCCCCTAAGAAGATAAGTTTTGTTTCTTACTCTCAAATCTTCAGTGGTTCAGAGTCCCTTCTTTCTCTTTGTGAATGCATGTTGTGATTGTGGATAGAGGAATTTGTATTATTTTTAAATTTAGGTTGCAAACATCTTTGTGTTCTTTCAGAATGAAAGGCATTTATTAAAAGATAGCGTTACTTGAATTTATCTGAGAACCTACCCATTCAAGTTATATCTACACTCGCCAATTTTAATAGACTATTTTTTGACTTAACCACATTTTAAAAAATTACATCTATATTTATAGATGAAATTAAATTTGTCTTAAAATACTGTTGTTTTGGTACAATCCATTGTTCTAACATTCCACTGTTGTTGATATTTGCACAGCATTTTTTTAAAATGGGTTATTAATACAAATCCAGAAAGTCATTTCTCACAAATAATTGGTCTAATTCTCTTTATACTGTCTAATGCTAGGCTAGGATTGTTTCACAGTTTGGTGCCTTTAAAAGTCACTGAGGAACAAGCATACAGTGTGTCTTTTCTTATCTGCAGTGAAGCTCTTTCATTCACAAAAGAATGACAGGGAACACGTAATAGCAGTGTTCTAGTATAATGAATTGAAATTTCTTTTAAGAGGCTGGATCCTTTCACAGTTAAATATTCTAAAAATTTTTCCTATCTGGAGATTCCAATGGAATTCTCTCTTGGCTTCTTGGAGTGCCTGCCTCTCCTTTGGCTCCTGGTGAGATACCATTAACTGATGGCCAAGTTAAGCCTGGAGAGGTCAAGGGAGAAATAGAAGGCGAGCAACAAAGGTTGTGAGCTGACTTGACATGATGCCTTCTAAACAGGAGCGCCGTTGACTTGCTTAGGGAGAATATGGAAATGTCGACTCTGAGTCATATTTAAAGACATGCTTGTCGCACATGGTCACCTGACCCTGCAGCTGTGCTGGAGCACACATGTGACGGATCAAAGCACAGGCCCTGGGCAGATGCCTTGGCTGATCCGCGTCCTCACACCTGCTGATCAGGAAGAGAAATAAAAACAAGCTTTGGGAGCAGCAGTCCTCTCAAATCAGGGGTAATCTTGACAATTTTTTCAGAGCTCCAGTAAGTCAGAAGCTACTGGAAAAACCATGTCCTTGTTCTTAATACATACTGACTGATTTGTTTTCTTAACCCTTGGTTTATATGATTTTCTATATGCTAGGAGTGTTTTGTTATAAGGGGTAGTAATTTTGCTCGGAAGGCAAGGGTGTTATAGGTAAGTGTGGTACTGGTCTCCTGCAGTTGCCATTTCATTTCAAAACAAGGTCTTTCTTGGATTTCTCTCTGGGGGGGTGGGGGATGGGGGATGGGGTGGAGGGGAGTGGGTGCATGTAAGTGCAGTTCTAACACAGACCAGTTCTGTCATCTATGGAAGAAAAGAACCTGCAAGTCAAATTTGACTCCTTTTTTTTTCCTTCTAGCTTCTAGTCAAGATAGAATCAGGAATTCATTGAAAAGGACCAGCTGAGGCTAGGGAAAAAATACACAGGGGAAGGTTAAAGGATGAAATCAGAGATGAAGGGACTTCATGGGCAGAGGAGCCCACATTATTCCACTTTTATAAATGATCATTATGAAATGCTTCCTTTCCTTGATCTCATTTAAAGGTGGTACTTTGGAAAACTTGGCCGAAAAGATGCTGAGAGACAGCTTTTGTCCTTTGGAAACCCAAGAGGTACCTTTCTTATCCGTGAGAGTGAAACCACCAAAGGTAAGATAACGAGTTGAAAAAGGTGACTTGTCTTTCAAATATATGGATTAGTGGAGGGGATGAAAAGCTTATCTCAAGTGTACAAGGATTTTTAAATGGCACATATCCTCCCTGCCTTGTGAGTCAGTCCTATTTCCCATTTCCCTCCAGGCTCTAGAACTGCAGACAGCTCCAAAAGAACTACAAAGACTCAAAATCAAGATATTCTTCCTGAAACAGGGTCTGGGCAGCTTTACTCCTCCAGGCACACAAGATCATAGGATTTTTCAGAAGTCCTTTAGAATTAGAATTCTCTGAATTTTAGGCACAAGTTATTTTTGCATTTTTTGTTTGTTTCATAACTAGGGCTTCTCTTCCTCCAACCATTGGCCTTTTCATTTTTCAAAAACACATTAGAGTCCCAAGAGGATCTGAGCTGTCCAGGTTGTTCTTCTAGATACTGTTGTCTGCTCCAGTGAATGTGCCGTGAGACAGAAATTGGAGGCTCACTTGTAGAAAGAGACCTTAGGTTTCTTTAGTATATAATGTCCCTGTTTCAGTGGTCCTGCCTGGGTGTGGTAGGCTAGGGAAGTATCTCATTCATCTGTGCTTCCCTCTGCCTTGCCTAGGTGGAGAATTGATCTATACTAGATTAGGTAATCCAAGTGTATCAAGTAGATGTTATACAAAAAAAATACAGGAAGCTTTCATTTTCAAGGGTAAAATTATTTTATTGTTAATATCTTCTGATATGTGCAGGAAAGGGGTCTGTTTTTCCTATATTAATGAGTGGAAGTGTGTATGTATGTGTGTGCGCGCATGCATGTGCCATATATCTCTTGATAATTATTAATCAGCATAGTCAAGTAAATGAGACCTAAAAAAGAAACTGGTACTCAAAATGATTGGAGCTACTAATGCTTTGCATATTTACCAGGTGCCTATTCACTTTCTATCCGTGATTGGGATGATATGAAAGGAGACCATGTCAAACATTATAAAATTCGCAAACTTGACAATGGTGGATACTATATTACCACCCGTGCCCAGTTTGAAACTCTTCAGCAACTTGTACAACATTACTCAGGTAACCTTAATTCTAACCAGCTACTAGCATCAATTGGAGAGGGATTGGCTGGGCCCTGAGCAGGAACTAGGAAATGGGGAAAGTGATATATACAGTCAGTGGTGAAGTGGTTTTCTTTGTTTAGTCCCTCAAGATGGAACTTGACTGTGTAAGTTCTAGCTCTTTTTCCACCCTAGTTATTATTAGTTCCATATGTTTGTCCAAAGATCCTATCACTTTTTGGTTTTCCAAATAGGAAGCTGTAGATTAACAGTTGTTTGGTTTTTTTTTTTTCCTCTTCATCCTGAAATCCTTCCAAGCTCTCTTTTCTGGCCCCACTGTGGTCTGTAACCCAGTCACTAAAAGCAAGCCAGTGACACCCCTGGGCACTTCCAGGGGCCTCCAGCAGGGTGCGTCATCTTTCCACCACACTTTCCACTCAACACTGGAAGAAATGGCTGCACATACATTTCATTTTCACTCACTAGATGAACTTTGCAATCCATTCATCACTTTCTATTTCTCCACCAAGTTAGTTTCCTAAGTAGACTCAGACTTACAACACTCATGGCTCTCAGGTCTGTTACAACTATTTTGTGTTGCATTAAACTTCTCAACAGTAGTATCTGTTCTAACACCCAGATGACACTGATAGTTTGATAATTATTAGGTGTTTATTTGTGTGACTTATATAATGTTATATTGTTGTTTAGAAACATTGACAAAGCCCCACAAGAATATGAACTGATCTCAAACATTGCTCTATGTACATTCATTTAAAACTACATGTGAAAATGTTTTAGCACCCCAAAAAGCAATCTTCTGAAAATAAATGGTACCAATATGAAATGCTTATCTATTAATCCTGGGTGCTGATGAGAACTTGAAAAAATTAATAACACTTGGAATACTAGTTGACTGACATTAGGTGACTTTGGTTTATGTAGATTCTAATGAAATACTTTGGGAGAAATGGAGTACTGGCTTCCTAAGCTTAAGTGATAATCGCAAAATGCCTGCATGTTGTAAGGATTTTTCAAATGCTAAAATATATTTCATTATAGTCAAACATCACAGGCTCCCCAGGGTTTGCATCATTTGAAAATATTGTGTTGGAAAGGGCACCGTAATAACATCATAAAGCTGGAAGTAGAGAAGGGATATGAAGTGCTATAGACATTTTTTAATCTCAAAAAAAAAAAATCCATCTTGAGTTAGATTTGTTTTTATATTGGCTTTTCCTTTTCCTCTTTCTCTCTCTTACACAATAAAATGCCTTTGAAATATTGACACATAAATAATTTCCTACCTAAACACCTCTGAACCTGTTTCTATCAAAAAAAGAAAGAAAAGAAAGAATAAAATGTAGCTTACAGCTGGGCCCCTGAGAAAGCAATGACATGACACTCTTCACTGCTTTGTCTGCATGGGGGGGGGGGGAGCCTCTAGTGGGTGTGGTGACAGGTGGAGCACTGCCCTCCTTCCCAGCAAGCTCTTCCAGCTTTGTCTGCCCCAACTGCTTTGCCTTTGTTACCTTTTCTCACTTGACTTCTGCTTCACATGGCATTTCGGCAGTTTCCCCTTACCCAGCTAGATTCCAGGGGTATTCTTTTAAGAGAGGAGGAGGGAGGTAAGAAAGAAAAATTCCTCCAAGTAACCTCTTAGTGATGACTACTTTTTCCTTCCTCTTTTTTATAAGATGTAGAATTCTTGCACATCATTGAGTTTCTGCAGGTTTTCATCTCTTTTCTTCCTCCTTTCAAATCAGACTCCTAAATTGTACATTGGAGACCATTATATAAGGATTTTTTAAACCAGAAATATCAAAGAAGCAGGAGTATCTAACTGGTAGAATAGAGTCAGTTAGAACGCCAAAAAAATCACTAGAGAAATGTGACCTCTTTTTTCCCCTGCCAGATACAATTATCAGCTTTACTAGTTTGTAGTAGTCTAATGCTTCATAGAAGAATCTTGTGCTAAAATGACAATTTTAAATAAATTCACACCAAAGAGTCCCCAAAGCCTTGCTATTAGAAGAGAGAGAGGATAGTTATGTTGGCCTTCGGTAGTTCAGGTATAACTTTTGAAACCTGTATGAGTATTTTCAGGGTTCTGGGGCATTGTTATTAACACAGTGGGCTGAAGAAGTTTTTCTTTGCTCAGTGAGTGTAGAAATGGAAACAGTCTGTACAGGTATAGTTCATATTATACTTGGGGAGTGGGGCAGTTAAAATGTTCTCTATCCTCCCTCCAACGACCTTGTTTCAATGTGATGTCTAGCCTTCCAAGATGAATGTAGTCTTCTTCTGATACAGTGCTGTTTTGAGTACTGCTGTATCCTAGCTGGGTTTGTGCACTGCTATGTGTTGTTGTTTCACATGTTCTGCTTTTCTCTCCCTCTCCTGCTGCTGTCTGCACCCATCAGAGAGAGCTGCAGGTCTCTGCTGCCGCCTTGTAGTTCCCTGTCACAAAGGGATGCCAAGGCTTACCGATCTGTCTGTCAAAACCAAAGATGTCTGGGAAATCCCTCGAGAATCCCTGCAGTTGATCAAGAGACTGGGAAATGGGCAGTTTGGGGAAGTATGGATGGGTATGCTGAGACTTAATTACTTTACTATTAGTTATCTTGTTTGGGATGTCCCAAACATCAAAGGTGGAAGGTGAAAATGGTGAAGATTTGCAGTGAAGAATAATAATTCTGACTTTTGATTCTAGAACTCCAGAATCTCTAGAAAAGAGATAGTAAGAGATCAAGATTGGCAAATGTCTCAAATTCTACTGTTATGTAAATCTCAATCTATAATCTAGTGAATGGTATGAGAAGTGTTCCTGCCTGTACCAAATGCTTTGCCCTTCAATTACCACCATTTGTCAAATGAACTCACTGTTCGAAAGGACAACTCACCTTCCATCTTTCCTAGTGCATGCATGTTTATGGATTATAAGGATTGTGTTTTCTTTATTAATTCCCTTTCCTATAGAGAAAGCTGATGGTTTATGTTTTAACTTAACTGTGATTGCACCGAGTTGTACCCCACAAACTTCTGGATTGTCTAAAGATGCTTGGGAAGTTGCACGTGTCTCCTTGTCTCTGGAGAAGAAGCTGGGTCAGGGGTGTTTCGCTGATGTGTGGCTTGGTAAGGCAGAGAGCACTTTTTTTTTTTTGGCTGCATTTCAAAGCCAGTCAAAGGAACAGTTTTGAACAAAAGCATACACAGTTATTGGGACCATAATTCTTACCCTGGGTCACAAACCAGGCACAGCTCATCAGAGTTTTAAATATGGTGATATCTTGCTGTATTCTATCCTACTTCATGTGGTTAATTAAGACACACATAGAACAGGAAACCAGTGCAATAAGAACCTGGTGGTTCTTCTTACTAAGATGCCAGAAGGTAAGATACCATAGATGAGCTACTGTAGATTAAAAGCTGGATTTTTTTGCTCAACGGTCCTGGGTTTGAATCTTTACTAGGTGATTAACAATGGACAAGGGACTTTTTTAACCTTGTTGAGCCTCAGTTTCCTCATCTGTAAAATTGGAATGATACCTGCTCCATAGGATTATCTTGAACATTACACACATAGATTTATTTTCAAACTTTATAGTTATCAACTTTAAATTATTTTGGATTGCATGTATTAAATTTTTATTACTAAATATTTTGTTTCCATTGAACATGAAAGTATTTTGTGTAGTTCAAGATCAGAATGCAATGCCAGTGTAATCTGGGTAACTTTTTAGTAGAGAGAAAGACCTTTTTAAAATTTAAATGTGCTACAGCACTCAAGCAGCAAATGCCATTTACTGTTGCTCATTTATACTTAGTGTTCAGGTGTCATATAAGACATGAATAGACTCCTTAAGCTACTAATACTATAATCTATATTCTTGTACATTGCGTGTTACAAATATATGAAATTTGTATATAACATGCTAACAGGAGTTGCTTCAATTTATAGAATTAAATTATTTAATTCAAAAAAATCAATTATATTAAATATAAGACCAGTCTTAATTTTAACCAGTTCATCTTTTCCCAATAGAAAAGAACATCACTTGGCAGTCCTTGTCCCAAGATTGTTGGCCTGTATCTTTGCAGGCATCTCTCTTAGCAAACACGACAGCTCTCTGCCCACCTGTGCTATGATTGCACTTTCCTCTCCTCTTTTTTTCCTAATAAACCTATCCTTATAAATGCAAAAAGGAAAATACAATCTAATTTACCAGCTGTTACTGTTTCCCTTATGAAATAGTTTTAATTCAGAGCCATAGAACTAATGATAGAATATATATAGAACCTTATAGAATATACACAGAAGCTAACTATTGCTTTTTTTTTAATTGTGGGACATAGAGACTTAAACAATAACCCAGTACCATTCCTGTATTATACAGATGAGGTGACTGATTATGATTACAAACCAGGCCTATTAGATGTTTCTAACATACTAAGTTTAAATATTTCTATTCCCTCTTAGCAGCTGTTTAATTTTTCCAATCATGCTAAAAGAAATCATTGTTCTGGTTGTGACTGACCATCAGTAACCCTAAGGAATTTTTCTTACCTGGGTCAAGTATTGGCAGGTAGACTGTGAGCATCTTGCCAGTACTCACTACTCACTTGGCTCAATTGTTCAAGGACTCAGTCAAGAAGCTCATCCACGACAGATAGTGAAACAGAGGTGATTTCCAAACATTCTCAAGGTGTTGCTGTATTTTCCAAAGTACACATCATAAAATGGAACTTCATCTAATTTCTTCCATATCTCCTCTGCCACATGAGGGATAACTCTAAGGTGGCTTGGCCTGTTTTAACTTTTAATCTTTATAAAGAAGTACCTGGTACTTTTGGTACAAATTAGTAACCATGTGGCCAAGAAAGGAAGGGGTATGTGTGTGTGTGTGTGTGTGTGTGTGTGTGTGTGTGTGTGTGTCTGTGTCTGTGTCTGTGTCTGTGTCTGTCTGTCTGTCTGTCTGTCTGTGTCTGTGTGTGTATGTGTGTTACATATTGGTAACCATGTGGCCAAGCCAAGAAAGGAAAGTGGTAGGTGTGTATGTGTATGTGTGTGTGTGTAAAAATTGTAAACTCTAATATAGCCATAAGAAAAATACACTTTCCCTGATGAAAATACTTGACTGAGTCCTTCCAATTGATTGTTTTTGTTCAACAAAAACAATTTTTCAACTTAAAAACTAACTATATGTAAGTAACTACTGGCTTGAGAACTTTTTTCTTTCCCCATCAAAAGAAGGTTTTGGTTTGACTTCATATTGTGGGCTGCCTGCAGGTACCTGGAATGGAAACACAAAAGTAGCCATAAAGACTCTGAAGCCTGGCACCATGTCCCCTGAGTCATTCCTTGAGGAAGCACAGATCATGAAGAAGTTGAAGCACGACAAGCTAGTTCAGCTGTACGCCGTGGTGTCCGAGGAGCCCATCTATATTGTCACCGAGTACATGAACAAAGGTGGGTGAGGTCCCACTCAGCTCAACTCACGGTGACTTACCAAGGTGTTTCAGGGGTTGCGGCAGAGATGCATGCTTGCATTTTTCCCAGTCCCTGCAGGAGTGAAGAATTCCCATCAGGAAGCACAAACTATGTTCTCATTAATGAAAATATTTTTAAAACATGATGACCTTAAGTTTGCCTGCCCCCCGCCCCCATCCTTGTTAAAAACAGGCTGCCTTTTGCAGCCTGCCTGTGTCAGGAGTTCAGCTCCTCTTCATATTAAAAGATTCCTTTTTAATCTTAGAAATAGTACAGAGGTCTATGAGAGTTTGCTGTTATTTTTGAATTCAGGGCTTATGTTAAATTTCCTCTGTGCAGGAATGAATGATTAATATCAGAGACTGGTCTCTGGACTAAGTATAGTCTTCATCTTGCATGACTTTTTTTTTGGGGGGGGGGCCCTCTGAAACATCAGATGAAGAAATGGCATGCTTCTAAATAGCACATTCTATTCTCGTTCTCTTTCTGTTTCTTTCTAATCAAAGCAATATTGTTGGGGATGAATCCAAAGATCACTTTGTTGTGGAAAAATAAATGAACCAAATCAGAAACACCCTTAAAAGGCTATGCATTGCACATCAAAAGACACCAGTGTGATTTTTGTTTTCCACGTTGCTTTCTTACAAAATACATTTGGAATTTTTCCCTGGTCAATCATTTATCCCTGTATCCAGGGTTATTTAGTAAATAACTTTGTGATTAAAATGTCAGAAAGTACCACTGACCAGCATGTGCCTCCAGCCTCTGCACGCAACTCTCAGCTCTGGTGTTATTCCTGGGTTCCTCAGGCTGTGTTTTCACAGTGAGTCTGAAGCTGCAGCTGTCTTGCTTCCAGTGCCTAAATTAAGGCTTCCCTGGCCCGGCATTCCTCAGATGTTCTTCTGTTGATTTAAAATCTGTAAATTAAGCTAGTGATTCTCAAGCTGTACAAAAAGACCGGGTTTCTAGAACCCAAACTTCAGTTTCTGATTCAGGAAATCTGAGGTGTGGTCAAAGCAACTGCCTTTCTCGCAGCCCCTTGTAAGTGCTGGTGCCACTCTTTTTAGGACCACAATCTTGGAATCACTGGATGATGTTTGTTCTCCCCATCTCACTCCTGAGTGCCAGACTGACTAGAGAAGGAGCTTGAAGTGGCACAGCTCCTCAGGTGTTCCTCTTTAGGACAGAAAGAAATGGAGTCCTATTTCTTATGATTTTACCAAATTTTTGTTGTCCTCAGAAAGGAAATAAACAGTGTTTATTTTTATTTTTTTAATTATATATATATTTATTTACATCATTGTCTACCCCCAAGGTTCTCCTACCACCTTATCAGCTGTGAACCATCTTAATCTCTTGTGCCCATCCCTCCCCCAATTTTACCCTCTTCCCCCCCCCTTGCTCTATGCTTCAGTTCTGTTGACAGTTTTAAATTTTTCTTGTCCATTTGTTTGTTTGTTTTCCCTATGTCCCTCATGTAAGTGAGACCATCCAGTATTTCTCTTTTTCTTTCTGGCTTATTTCTGCTAACATGATTCCTTCTAGCTCCTTCCATGTTGCTGCTAATGATATAAGTCAGTCTTCTTTGATTGATGGATAATATTCCATTGTGTACATATACCATAACTTTCTGATCCATTCGTCTGTTTTGGGGCATTTGAGTTGTTTCCATATCCTGGCTATTGTAAATAGTACTGCAATAAAAAAGTACAGCTGTCCTTTAGAATTAATGTTTTTGTGTCCTTTGGGTAAATTCCCGGAAGTGGGATTGCTGGATGGAATGATAGTTCCATTTTCAGTAGTTTGAAGGGTTCTCCACACAGCTTTTTTTTTTT